>OY284489.1:27689200-27989200 GCA_958336395.1 Ctenicera cuprea | reverse complement strand
GTGTTTTTGTAGGTTACTCTTTTGTATACATTTGTAATCACATACACTACATTTAAACGGTTTGTCTCCTGTATGTATGTTCATATGTTTTCGTAGACTTATTTTTTTGTATACATTTGTAATCACATACATTGCATTTAAACGGTTTGTCTCCTGTATGTATGTTCATATGTTTTCGTAGACTTATTTTTTGTATACATTTGTAATCACATACATTGCATTTAAACGGTTTGTCTCCTGTATGTATGTCCATATGTTTTCGTAGACTTATTTTTTGTATACATTTGTAATCACATACACTACATTTAAATGGTTTGTCTCCTGTATGTATTTTCATGTGTTTTTGTAGGTTACTCTTTTGTATACATTTGTAATCACATACACTACATTTAAACGGTTTGTCTCCTGTATGTATGTTCATATGTTTTCGTAGACTTATTTTTTGTATACATTTGTAATCACATACATTGCATTTAAACGGTTTGTCTCCTGTATGTATGTCCATATGTTTTCGTAGACTTATTTTTTGTATACATTTGTAATCACATACACTACATTTAAATGGTTTGTCTCCTGTATGTATTTTCATGTGTTTTTGTAGGTTACTCTTTTGTATACATTTGTAATCACATACACTACATTTAAACGGTTTGTCTCCTGTATGTATGTTCATATGTTTTCGTAGACTTATTTTTTGTATACATTTGTAATCACATACATTGCATTTAAACGGTTTGTCTCCTGTATGTATGTTCATATGTTTTCGTAGACTTATTTTTTGTATACATTTGTAATCACATACATTGCATTTAAACGGTTTGTCTCCTGTATGTATGTCCATATGTTTTCGTAGACTTATTTTTTGTATACATTTGTAATCACATACACTACATTTAAATGGTTTGTCTCCTGTATGTATTTTCATGTGTTTTTGTAGGTTACTCTTTTGTATACATTTGTAATCACATACACTACATTTAAACGGTTTGTCTCCTGTATGTATGTTCATATGTTTTCGTAGACTTATTTTTTGTATACATTTGTAATCACATACATTGCATTTAAACGGTTTGTCTCCTGTATGTATGTCCATATGTTTTCGTAGACTTATTTTTTGTATACATTTGTAATCACATACACTACATTTAAATGGTTTGTCTCCTGTATGTATTTTCATGTGTTTTTGTAGGTTACTCTTTTGTATACATTTGTAATCACATACACTACATTTAAACGGTTTGTCTCCTGTATGTATGTTCAAATGTTGTTGTAGACTTACTTTTTGTATACATTTGTAACCACACACATTGCATTTAAACGGTTTGTCTCCTGTATGTGTTTTTACATGTTGTCGTAGCATACTTTTATGCATACAACTATAATCACATGTATTGCATTGAAAACGTTTACTTTTAGTATGATTATTTAGATGTTGCTCCAAGTTCTTCTTGTATTTAAATTTATTGTTGCGTAAACCACAATAAAAAGTTTTAAATTCAGTAGACTTCCTTACTGTTTCATGTACATGACCATCTTCAATTTCATTTTTTATATGCAAATCCTCGCTGACCAATGGTTCAAGCTTGATGTAGATATCATCATTACCGATCTTTATACCATATTTCAGATCAGGAATTTCTGGTTTTATTTGTAGATTCAAAGACTGAATGCTGGTATCTTCATGTTTCACTGTAATTATTTAACACATACATTAATAAAATGAGTTTGGCGTACATTTAGATAGTCTCAGTTTATTTTTGCAATATTAATGGGTAATTTGTCATATAGGCAAACATATACAAATTTTGCATTTCTTACAAAGGTTTTGTAAAACTAAAAACGAAATTGGAAATAACATTTATTTGATACTGTCTACCGTACACTACTTTACGTCATTAATTTGAGTTCGGGAAATGACACATTGCAGTACTAGGCCGGGAAGTGTTGCCTCGCAACATTTTTGAATAAAGTATAATATTTTAATCAAGAAAAATTTTCAAACATTTGGTTGCTATCGTTACTCTAAATAAAGCAACCAGATTATCCTTATTAATTTGCTTGATTAAAATATTATCCTTTATTTAAAAATTTTAAAAAGCCATGCAGTATGAAATACGAGGGGGTATTGATATCTAGTTAGCTTGGAAAGTTTCTAGTAAAGAAAAGTGAATATGGTTGCCATGGTTACAAATATGATGTTTTAAAAATAAGTTGCCGAAGTTTGACATCCATGAGTTGAACGGTGATCAAACTGTGAATTTTTGAAAACAGCATGTCAGAGAAAAAGATAGAATTTGAAAAAATCGAGTTTCGGTCAGTTATTAAGTATTTATTTTTGAAAGGGTTATCGGGCAAAGAAATTTTTGCTGATATGATAGAAACCTTAGGTGATCAGTGTCCTTCATACGCCACTATTAAAAACTGGGTTGCGGAATGCCAAATTTATTCCAAGATGCCTGAACGTTGATCAGAAGCGCGTTCGATTGACAACGTCAACTGCTTGTTACTATGGACGAAACGTGGATCCATCAATATGATCCAGAGACTTAAGAGCAATCCAAACAGTGGAAGCATGTTGGTTCTCCACGACCCAAAAAATTCGTGTTCAACAATCGGCTGGCAAGATTCTTGCTTCAGTTTTCTGGGACAAAGATGAGATAATTCTGATAGATTATTTGGAACGGGGTTGAACTATCACGGGAGCATATTCTACTGAGTTGCTAACTAAATTACCTAAGAAAATTGTGGAAAAACGCCGCGGAAAACTTGCCAGAGGTGTGCTCTTTTTGCAAGACAACGCTCCTGCTCACAAGTCGTTGATTGCACTGCAAAAAATTGATGAAATTGGTTTTGAATTGGTTGACCACCCGCCCTATTCTCCGGATTTAGCACCGTCAGACT
Source organism: Ctenicera cuprea (assembly GCA_958336395.1). NCBI lineage: Eukaryota > Metazoa > Arthropoda > Insecta > Coleoptera > Elateridae > Ctenicera > Ctenicera cuprea. The sequence continues at coordinate 27,986,299 of OY284489.1, read as the reverse complement.
ATTATTTGTTCCCAAAACTCAAAAAACATTTGAAAGGTAAAAGATTTTCGACAAATGACGAAGCAATATGTGCCGTTGAGGAGTGGTTTGCAGACCAAGACAAAGATTTTTTTTTTAAATGGCTAAGAATTACTTTATGAACGTTCTGCTAAATGTATAAGTCTTAGTCTTAAAGGAGATTATGTTGAATAAATAAAATTTTGTTTTGAAATATTGTGGCGTTTTATATGGTAGGCTAAGTACTTATCAATACCCCCTCGTAAAATGTTGTACGTCACATGGCCGTGAGATAATCTTACAATCTCCTTCGTCGCCTCATCCGGAAACATCTCGACTCGTTACTGTAATAAGTCATCTCCCGGCCTTATAACGTAAATAATTATTACGGTCTAATCTGCATTTCACTATGTACGCTTTGATAACACTAATTTTTCTAATAAAAGTAGGAGCATGGTGTTTAACTTTAAACTATTTATTTATAAACTTTAGTGAAACAAAGGCCACGGTTATAAAGGCTTGAGTGACATGACACACCAAACAGCTACTTCTTTTACTAACAACTGCCTTAAGACTACTTGAGTGGAGGTGGTTAAGCCACCCTTCTGTTCAGTAAGTGCACTTTAGTGCCATGTTGCCAACTTAAGGCTAATACCAACTTAAAATACATAAATGACTATAAACACAGACTAAATACTCCTTGGGCCTCTGAACTTAATGGTGCAGTGGTTTCGTTCAAAACACTGTCATAGGTGGCAGCACACGTAATTATCTATAACTCAAGTAAATTGCGGTGTAATAAATACGCTAAGTACTGCACAACAAAACTGGTAGACTTTATTGACTGTTAGATATTGAAGCAGGTAAAAAGGGTCGAGACAGATACAGTTCAATTTCTCATTGAGTTCAAGTAATACTTACAAATACCAGTGGCCAGAACGATACTTTTTAAAAGTATTGCGACACCGATACTCAATACTTTTTTTAGAACAGTATCGCGATACTGATAGTCGATACTTAACAAAATATCACGAAACTTTTTTTAAAGCGGAGACGGGGTAAACAAAAAAGTAATTTCAGGCGAGTTGGTTAAATTAGTACTTTGACAAGGGCCATTTAATCATTTTAATTTCATAATTATTCCTCGCATCCTGGCTTCCTGGGGTGTCTGTAGAGTGTACATTTCTGAATTTTGTACTTAGTCTGTTGGTTGTAAAATTGTGATTTCAATCACGATTTTTACTAAAAAAAACACTTAATTTAAATCACATGTTTTAAATCAAGCATACCGTGGACGGAAGTAAATTAGTAGATATCGGTCATTAGCACTATATTTGGTATGAGGAATTAGCAAAAACTCCAAACAACATTTTCAAAGAACGAATACGTATGGGATTATAAAAATAAAGTAGTTGTATTATTGTATGTCTTACCTACACCGGGTTTTCAACATCATAATAATAATAAATATATACGCCCCGACAAATACAGAATCACAAGAAAAAAAGAAGAATTTTATGAGCAATTGCAAAAAGTCCACGACACCCTACGTAACAAGCATAAAAGAGGTATAATAATAATGCTAGGTGAAATGAACGCTAAAATTGGTAAGGACAACACAGGCAGAGAAGAGATAATGAGAAGAGAAGGGATAGGCGAGATAAATGAGAACGGAAAGATGTTCCTAGATTTTTGTGCAACAAATAATTTAGTTGCTGGGGGCAGCATTTTCCCTCATAAACCCATTTATAAAGCAACATGGACGGCACTCGATGGGAAAACAAAAAATCAAATTGATCACGTAACAATAGAAAAGAAACACAGGAAATGCCTCATGGATGTTAGAGTCATGCGTGGAGCTGATGTTGGGTCGGACCATGCACTAGTTAAGGCAAAGTTCAGAGTTAAAATAAAAGCAATAAATAGAGAGAAACAAAGAAAAAATAAATACAATACCCAACGCCTGAAAGATGAAGAAACACAAAAACATTTCCAATCTCAACTGAAGAAAGGATTAGAACGAAGTTACAACATGGAAGAGAACTCTATAGATCAACTATGGAATAAATACAAAAAAGCCATGAAGGAAACGGCAGAAGAAACAATTGGCAGGAGAAGAAAATATGATAAGACGTGGATGACACGGAATACATGGGAACTAATCGAAGAAAAAAGTAAGATTAAACAAAATATATTAAATGAATTGACGCCTGAGGGGAAACAACAGTTAGAAAAACTATACTGGATTAAAGATAAACAAATAAAAAAAGTGCAAGAAAAGATCGAAGGAAGCAACAAGAGGAGCTAATGAAGGAAGCAGCAAAAGCAGCTAGACTGAATGATATGAAGACCTTGTATAACATAACGCGAAAAATGGCAGGTCAGAAAGGCTCGACAACAACACACATGAAAGACGAAGATGGCAATATACTCAAATCGGAGCAAGTTGGGAGATGTTTGGATTATTTTAAAGGAATTTACTCGAAATGGGAAGGAAGCAATGAAGAAGATAATAACGAAGATGACGATGAAGAAACCGAAGAACTGAATTTGAATACGAGTGAAATCTCAAAAGAAGAAATTCAGATAGCTATAAAAAAAGCTGAAGAATGATAAGGCAGTAGGTATAGACAACATCCCAAGCGAATTAATAAAGGCGGGAGCGGAAACAAGTGTTAACATACTATATTGCTTAATCAATAAGATCTGGGTAGAAGAGAAATTACAGGAAGAATGGTCTATAGGACTGATTATTAAGTTACCAAAGAAGAGAGATAGGACCACTGTGACAATTGGAAAGCCATAACAATTCTAAATACCACAAGTAAAATTTGAACAAAAATTATATTAGAAAGAATGAAAGGTGAGATAGAAAACCTACTTAGAACTAATCAAGGAGGTTTCAGACCGCGAAGATCTTGCTCGGATTTACTAGGCACTTTAAAGATCATATTAGAAGAAGGTAACGAATGGCAAAAAGAAATACACCTGGGCTTTGTTGATTTCAAGAAAACATTTGATAAAATAGATAGAGCAAAATGTGGCAGATACTAAGAAAATATGGCTTACCCAGAATAGTATATTATTTTAAGCGGAGGAGAAGTATGACTTTTCATGGCGCGCCTGAGTTTACCCGCCGAACGCAGTGAGGCGGGTAATAGAAAGCAAGCCATGAAAAGTCACTTCTCCTCCAAATTAAATATGCTATTGTTTCTTCAAACGCTTTAAAATATGTATTATAAAGCTGCCATGTTTTTGTGTTTTTGATACTCAGCTCTGGGTTTGATTTATGCATACAATACTAGAAATGTAGTAGGCGATTAATAAATGCGAGTAGTTTCGATTGTTATACAAAAAAACGTTTTGACAGATATAAATTGTTCATCGTTGCTGTTAGTTGTGACCGGTTAGTTTTTGAATTGCAACCGAGCTGGAAATCAAGTAGTGTAGCGGAAGGCTACATAGAGGAGTCGCTGCGAAATAAAAATGAGAATGCAAGTAAAATATTAAACTTGAATGAAGTTATAACACCTAGTGCCAGCAAGACAAATCTTATTGGACCATCAGCATCTCATTTGATTGCAGAAAATTTAACTTCGTCTGCACAGACTTCTACAGTACTGCATGGTTTTAATTTTCAAAATGCAACATTGACAAATTGCACGTTTAATATTAGTTTGACAAATAAAAATGACGTTTAAATTCGTATTTTCATTGTTGTGTGTTATTATTTTAGCGTTTCCATAGCAACACTTTTCCCTCCATGGAGGGAAAAGGAAAAGTAAAACTGTCGCCAGCGGAAAAGTTGCATTTTTCCGCAGCCACCTATTCAGTCAAATTATGACCTAATTATTTTACGTTTGAAGAAAAAATACATTACACTAATTAAACTACTATTTGAAAATTATAGTGCATGTATTCAGCATAATAATACAATGTCGGAAATATTCGTCATTGAAACGGGAGTTAGACAGGGATGTATCCTGTCACCCTGTTGTTTCTTATAGTTACAGACTGGGTGATGAAAACTGCAGATAATAAGAAAGGTTTAGAGTGGAGGTTCGGATACAAACTGGAAGATTTAGAATATGCAGATGATGTTTGTCTAATATATGAAAAAAGAAGTCACATGCAGGAAAAGTTAAACATACTGAAGAACATAGCAAACACAGTTGGGTTAGAAATTAACACAGACAAAACCAAGACATTAAGAATAAATACGGAAGATACAGAAGAAATGGTACTAGAGAACCATAAAATACAAAATGCTAAAAAGTTTACGTACCTAGGTAGTATTGTTGACGAACACGAAGGATGCCACGCATTTATTAAAACAAGAATTTGTAATGGGCCTCAAATGAATTATTCAATAAAACAAAGCTTTCGAATCTTCAATACTCATATAATAAGTGTGCTTCTGTATGGAGCCGAGACATGGGCTCTGAATAAACAGCAAACGAAAGAACTGCAACTATTTTTTATTAAATCCTTAAGAATCTTAACAATATTTTGGCCGGACCAAATTACCAACGCTGAGCTATGGGAAAGAGCCGAACAAGAGCAGGTAGAAATCATCATAGAAAGGCGACGCTGGAAATGGATTGGACACACGCTAAGAAAACCGGTTACAGACATAACCCGGCAGGCAATGGAATATAACATCAAAGGGAAAAGAAAACAGAGAAGACCAGCTCTGACATGAAAAAGAAATGTTAACAGTGAAATTAGTGCGCGAAATATGTCCTGGAACCAAGTGAAAGTTTTAGCGAAAAATAGGGAAAATTGGAAAGTTTGTAGAGTCACTTTGCAGCAGTGAAGATAGTTAACTCAACCACTAATGTTAAAATCGGGTTAAATTAAAGTGTAGTGAACCGAAAGTGTAAGGCTGACAACCTTATTACTTTTATTAACTGTCAGTAAAACGTACCTTTGGACGCCCTACGCCCTATGATCCCCAGAGGACCAACAGGAACGAAGAAGAAAAAGAAGTTTATTACTACCTATAATATCATTTTGTTTTTAATGACTTACCAACACCATGCTCCACAACGTCACCATGATGTGGTTTAGAAAACGAACATTCTTCTTTGATTTCGTTCAACTGGGGTACACCCGATGTGGAATCGACAATGGCAGCTAACGAAATTTCGCTAGCAACTTCAAGTTTCACCTCTGTCTCCATCTTTTAGTTTAAATACGTACAAGTATTATACCTACGCTTCCTAAAACGTTTAAAAATTATGTTTATTGCATGGATATGATACCTACTACAAGTATGACTTACTTTCAAGGCAAAACTTAGGAAAAGCAGTGTAGATACAATAATTTTATAATCTGTAGTAGGTACAAACCTTAAGATTTTTTTAATACTGCAATTATTTGTTAAGCGCTGATGCACCAAACCATTCGACTTCTTAGCTTATCAGGTCACAGAACATATACCTAGGAAAGGCAAAGTTCCTTAAGAAACTGTTGACAGCAACTGCACTAAAGCGACGCTATGGGCAGGGGGCCGAACTAAACACGCATTTTGGCGCCACTTTCAAATTCAAAATGTTTTAGTGTAAAAATCAAATGTGATTATTCTGTTTAACTGAATGTATGTAATGCTGCAGATGTAATTTCACATTTGCAATATTACATTTTTATTCAGTTAAAAAAAATAATCGTTGGCAACCAATTTTATGAAATAAAAAAAATTGTAATTCAAATCAGTTTATTCAAATAAAATAAAATAATTACTAATGTGGTACCCACAAAAGTTTACAACAGTTGCCTAAATAGGCAACAAGTTAAATACAATTTAGACATGTTTTACAATTTCATTAATTATTTCATTTTAGACTTTAGTACCAGTAGTGTTATTACAAATTCAGAAAGTAATAATGCTTAGACTAACTCGAATCAGTAGACCTTACGCAAGTGTTTGAAGAAGTGTAGCTTTGCTGCAAAAAGAGAGTCCAATAGTAATATTCTTGCATGTATCTATAAACAGGTTAATATTTATCGTAAATACTACAATTTTTAACTTCAACAGATTTTTTAATTTAGCCTTATACGTATTTCGACATGTTGACATGACATTTTCAGAGGCAAGATTAAATTAAAATGAACTTCAACGGAGTAAAGCTGGAACTTATAAATCCATCCATATCCATACATAATGTGTCCATAAAGTAACCCCCCCCCCCCATCTAACTTTTGAACAACTTGATATTTTTCTACAAAATTTAGTGTGCTGTAATGGGAAATTAAATACTATTTTTCCGACCATATTAAAATTTTGTACCATCCAAAATGGCGACTGGGCGCCATTTTGAATTTTTTTTTAAATAGAAAGGGGGGTCGAGTGACACCTCATTTGAAAGGTCTTTTAATTCTGCGTCTCATCCTAGAGTTTCAAAGAAAAATATTTAGCCATAACAAAATGACAATGTTTGACGATTAAGAAGTTTATTTAATAAAACTAAGAATTAAAGCTTAAATGAATTAAATTAAGTGTTCGAAATGTTTACCATTCACTTCTTGGAACATAAAAAGTCGGTTATGAAATTCCTGCCTTACATTTTCATAAGTTTCTGGAGTGATAATTCTGCAAACTTCTCTAATGCGTTGTTCCAGTTCTTCAATTGTTTCTGGACGGGTTCTGTACACTTTCGATTTCAGATATTCCCATAGAAAAAAATCTAAGAAAGTTAAATCTGGGGAGTGAGCCGGCTATTCTACAGGCCCCCGCCTAACAATCGATCTGCCAAAAAAATGTCCGTTGAGAAAATCAGAAACAGGCCTATAATAATGAGGCGGCGCACCGTCTTGTTGGAACAACGTTTTCCATATTATTTCAAGCCACCTGCGATATTTCTGGGAAAATTTAGTCCTGCAAATGAAAAAGTGGACTACTGGATAAGGAAATCAAAACAATTTTGAACTGAGTGAGTCCATTGGTTTACAATCCGCCATTTTTTTATGGCTCAATATTTTTCTTTGAAATTCTAGGATCAAACGCAGAACTAAAAGACCTTTCAAATGAGGTGTCACTCGCCCCTGGATAAAAAATCAAAACAATTTTGAATTGAGTTAATCCATTTGTTTAAAATCCGCCATTTTGTTATGGCTGAATATTTTTCTTTGAAACTCTAGGATCAGACGCAGAATTAAAAGACCTTTCAAATGAGGTGTCACTCGAAATCCCTACCTATTTAAAAAAATTCAAAATGGCGCCCAGTCGCCATTTTGGATGATACAAAATTTTAATGTAGTCTGAAAAATAGTATTTAATTTCCCATTACAGCATACCAAATTTTGTAGAACAATATCAAGTCGTTCAAAAGTTAGTTGGGGGGGGGGGGGTTACTTTATGGACACAGTGTATATAAAAGCACAAAGGGTTTTTTTCTCCCCTTCCTCCAGCGGCTACCGCTTCACATATTTGGACAATTTTCTTTTAAATGAAAGGTCTCTATCCACAGATGGAACATGAAACATTTTTATATTTTTATTCTACGTCGATTTTTTAATAATAGTTATTTTAATTTATAATATATAATATATAATATATAATATATAATATATAATATATAATATATAATATATAATATATAATATATAATATATAATATATAATATATAATATATAATATATAATATATAATATATAATATATAATATATAATATATAATATATAATATATAAGGTCGGCTAGACGCGCGTCACTTGGGGCGCCATCTATAATAACGTCGCGTGTCATTATTGGAACTAATGCATCACGTGACTTGACATTTCGCCGGTTCTGTCAACGCTGTCTGTCAGTGCATTGTGTGCTGGGGTAACACTAGTAACTAAAATATTGCTTGTAAATGTGTTTTTATATTGGCATATCCACATTATATTCATTTTTACATGATTTGAAAATTATACATACTTCGGACATCTATATTTTCCAGGGGGTAACATTTAAAAGTTTGAACTAGAATATCAAATAAAATTTAGCACCGTCATTGTACCACTCCACGGAAAGCAGCATAACAACTGAACAAAGCAGTGAAACTAACCCAAAATCATAACCGCATTCTGTTTTAAAACTTATTTCTCCTTATCTCCTACCTTTACATTCGATATTTAACTCTAGACTAAAGGAGTCCATTGAAGTAGAGGCGAGAGGTTTCATTGTACGAAACCGACCATACATATTTATACCAGCTAGCAATGTGGCAGGCCATTTTCTCAAGGAAACATCTAAGCACGGAAAAACAATGCTGTGTATTTGACGAATGCATCAATTAATATTTTCTGCAGCAACGTTTTCTGTAATAAAATCAACACATCAAATTACTTCAAATCATAGGTCATCCAAACATATCTGAATACAAAATGAAACTTTTACCTCCACACGGAAATTTTTGTACATCCTGCTTCACACCAATCTTGTATTGCATGGGTAACAATGTCGAGAATGTTCCATGGAATATTTGCATGTTCCATAATTCCAATCAAAGATTCAGTTTCAGTCCGGAAAGAAAAAAGATGAGAATATTTACATTATCAGTTACTAAATGCTGGTTGTTACTTACACTAATTAACAAAACACTATATAAGGTACTTTCTAAAGCCATCTCAACCAACAACTTTTCACTTTCAAAAGGAATCTGTCGTGGAAGTTACTAATTCACAGTAAAATAAATTTTGCACACGTATTTTTCGCAAACTAACGTATAAGCATCAAAGTTTAAATTTTTCAAACTGTCAATGTTAGTTCCAAAGCATTTATTAATTCTTAATGAGCGCGAAGCCCCCCCGCGCAGAGCGGCGCTGGTATCGCTTGTTTCCTTGTCTGGCTATGCTTTCGGTTACTCTCCTACTTACATCCACTAGCGTGTGGTGTCTTGGCTTTAACAGCCGATCCTGACTTGCGCAACCTCGTCTAATATTGGCGCGTATTGTGTAGTGTTAACTTGTCAATGCGGTTGTTTGTAGGAGTGTGATATTTACATCGTAAGTAAAGCAAGTAAATGAAAGTGTAAGTGTAAAGTGAAATCACATTGTTAAAGCTGATTTTTTCATTGCTAATAAATTACATTCAATACAAAACAACAATCCTTTTTTTTTAATTTATAACATGCACGGTACAGCGTAGAAAATACAAAACGAAAGTAACTTCTGATTTTCATTTTTTACAAGTAGGAATGTTAAAAATATGTTTTTAATTTATTTTGTAAGCTCTTTAAAAAAATAATTATTAAATAATAATTTTTTTCACGCTACAGGCAATGTAAATAGACGATACATCCATAGCTACAAAAGATGTAAATGGCCAATAACATTCGTTTACTTTTTGCGTTTGACTACGGAACTTAATAGTGTCATTTACATTTCTAGGATAATAATTAAAGCAACAAGGTACAGATTCCAATATTTTATTTCAAACAGAATACTAAAATGTTGATTTTAACTGTTCGTTGATATGGTAACTTAGAATAATGGGGCTTTTAAAAAATAATTCCGATGACAGCAGTCAAAACGAACTTTTAAAAATATGATTCAATTTCTACTTGTAGCGTGAAAAATTTAATAAGTAACACGGATTGTATCCACTATTAACATTCTCGGGAGGCCACAAGCCTCGGCTTCGCCTCGGCTCGTATTTACCTACCTCGAATGTTATTACGTCTTTACATTCCTTGTTACTTAAATAACTATTATATTATATTGTAAGTATTTTTTATTATTTAACTTTTAAAGCAACATATACAACTAACGTTTTCAATTTTAAAACACGTACGTGTGATTAAGGAAGGCTACGATCTCCGTTGACGGCGATAGCTTTACACACATTCCAGCTGCATGCCGAGGAGGTGCGCAAGTCATGAAAGTTAGGATGAGGTACCTAGGATCGGCTTTTAATCCAAGACACCAGACGCTCGTCTTACATCCTCTTTGGTATATAGCATTATAGTTTGTACTTTGGCATCGGCAATTCCGCACAGTGTTGCCAGGTCAAAAAATTAAATTAAAAATGTTAAAAGTTTTATTTTTATAGTTATTTCAAAAAATTTCAGAAACGGCTTGGAATATTTTATTGAAATTACTCATGCCCTATAACATAACCTATTCGGCTATAATGAAATTTCTAAAAATGCCACCAAATTTAAAATTTTTATTTATTAATTTTTTCCATATGTTTTAATTGACCCGACTACCTACACCTACACCCCTGGTGGCATTTTTAAAATTCAATTATAGCCAAGAAGGTTATAGGGCATGGGAAAACAAAGTTTCCTGAAATTTTCTCATACCTAATGCATCTAAAGGTCAAAGTAAAAAAGTGTGACGCATCGTTGAAATCAGAATTAAAATCTCTATTCAAATATGGAAAAATTTAAAACGCCGACCATAAGAAAAAAAAACAGTTGACAGTCGAAAATGAGCAATAGTAACAGTTATACCAAATCTGATCAAAAATTTAGATTCAGCATAAAAAAGTGTCTTAATAATGCGTGAACTAGAAATATGTAATATAAATGACAAATGAGTTATAGCCGAAAATATAAAAATCTAAATTTCAGTTTTTTTTAGTTTATTTAAAACTAAGCAAGATAGCTTCAATTTGTTTTCAGATTATTAGTGGGCATAAAATTCCACAACTTTTCTCTAATTTAAGTATCGTCGTATTTCTTCAAATGAGCGAGATCCCTATAGTTAACACGCAATTTGAAACAACCGGTATACACATATACCATCTGTCTATAAACGCAACTAACCGCAACTAACTTTTGAACGACTTGATATTTTACCACAATATTTGGTGTGCTTGAATGGGAAATTAAATACTATTTTTTAGATAATAATTAAATTTTGTATCATTCAAAATGGCGGCTGGGCGCCATTAAAAATTTTTTTTTAAATGGAAAGGGGGATCGAGTGACACCTCATTTGAAAGGTCTTTTAGTTCTTAGTCTGATCCTAGAGTTTCAAAGAAAAATATTTAGCCATAACAAAATGGCGGATTTTAAACAAATGTACTCACTTAATTCAAAATTGCTTTGATTTTTTTATCCAGTAGTCCACTTTTTCATTTGGACAAAATTTTTCCAGACATATCTCAGGTGACTGGAAATAATATTGAAAACGTTATGTTCCAACAAGACGGTGCGCCGCGCCGCCTCATTATTATAGGCCTGTTTCTGACTTTCTTAACGGACATTTTCCTGGAAGATGGATTGGTAGACAGGGGCTTGTAGAATAACCGGCTCGCCCCTTAGATTTTTTTCTATGGGGATATCTGAAATCGAAACTGTGCAGAGCCCGTCCACAAACATTTGAAGAACTGAAGCAACGCATTACAAAAGTTTGCAGAAATATCACTCCAGAAACTTATGAAAATGTAAGGCAGGAATTTCATAACCGACTTTTTATGTGCCAAGAAGTGAATGGTGAACATTTCGAACACTTAATTTAATTTCTTTTTGCTTTAAATCTTAGTTTTTTTTAAATAGACTTCCTTATCTTCAAACATTTGTCATTTTGTTATAGCTAAATATTTTTCTTTGAAACTCTAGGATCAGACGCAGAACTAAAAGACCTTTCAAATGAGGTGTCACTCGACTCCTCTTTCCATTTAAAAAAAAATTAAAAATGGCGCCTAGCCGCCATTTGTAATGATACAAAATTTAATTATCGGCTAAAAAATAGTATTTAATTTCCCATTAAAGCACACCAAATTTTGTGGTAAAATATCAAGTTGTTCAAAAGTTAGTGGTGGGGGGGGGTAACTTTATAGACTAAAAAACTTTGCAATGTTACCATTATCTGATAATTCCTCTTTGTAGTACTTATCCATAGTGCACCGACAAATGAACCACATCAATAACTATCTTTCGCTTTCGGGTTATCAGTCGCAAGTTAGCAAGTTGCAATTATAAGTTGTCAACTTGCAATTGCCAGTTTCAAAGATGCAATTGCAAGTTGTAAACTTGCAATTGCAAGATGTCAACTTGCAATTGCAAGTTTAAAGTTGCAATTGCAAGTTGACAACTTGCAATTGCAAGTTTCAAAGATGCAACTGCAAGTTGACAACTTGCAATTGCAAGTTTTTGCAAGTTTCAAACTTGCAATTGTCAGTTAAATTATTAATGTTACGTGGCCCTTCAGCGCTTTCGTAGTATTACGATAAATTATAACAAATTAAACACAATTAAATAAACAGTACTAATTCCAAGGATTTGAATACAAAGATTATTTTATTAATTAGTACAACGACTTCGCCATCTGGTCGCTGCAAAACTGATAAGCTAGTTTGTCTGTCAACTTTATTTAAATGTGAAAGCATTAAATTGAGAATGTTTTCCTGCGTTTTGTTTAACTAAAATAAGTATTTATGTTTTAATCGAACTCATCGTCACTTCGAAATGTTCGTTCCTCGTCTAATTATCATAAAACAATAAATATGAATTAGATTTACCAATATTAAATTCGCATCGTTTAATACAGAGCCGTAAATAAAATTAGTAAATCCAGTAACGTTAACAAACCTTTACTAATTTTACTAAAAACATAATAAAACTTTTAAATTTGCAATAAGCCACTCGGGGACAGTAAAATAAAATGAAATAAAATTACTTGTGACTTATTTGCGGGGTTCCGGTACGCCTCTTAAGTCCCAGAGTTAATTATTTCACTGAGGTATCTTGAGATAACGCTCTAAGCATTGTCTTAAACAATCTCAGGATTCTTATTTCTGTATTTGACAACCAACAAACTTTGATCGCTACAATATTCAAACTAGTAGTAAAATACAGCATGGGCAGAACAGTCGGTTTCAAATAACTTTCAAAACTATTTAACGGTTTTCTGGAAAAATTACTAGCTTGTTACCGTTTGCAATATGACCAGATCAGGAGGACAAGTGAGTTCGGCGAAGTTTTTTTGAGTGCGGAGCGGGTTTTATAGGACATATTAGGAACTATTCTTACTCTAGCCACCTATCTGGGTGCGCACTTAGAAATAAACTAAAATGAAGGAAGAAAAGGTTAACGTACTAGTTTGCCCTAAAATCGAAAGGTTAATGACCTAAGCTCAAAATCATTTTTGCATCACAAACTAAGTTCGTCACAGCCCAAGAAAGTTGTTTTTAAAAACTGCCTTCTGTGAATGAGTGCGTGGCGCCTCTAAAGACGAAAGTACTAAACCGATTTTGATAAAATTATAAATGAAGAAGGTTTACCAAAAAATGTAGTTCTAGTTAAGCTTTTCAAAGATATCCAAAGCTAGAAACGGTTTTTTTGGTAACGTTTTTTCCAAAACTAAATTTTGGAAATTTGAGCACAGGAGGAGGCAAATCGAAAACTTTTCACCAAACTTTCTTTCTATCTTTAAAATATCGGCCACTACGACTTTCTGAAAATCTCGACTTTAACGACCATTTACTCAAAATATAGTTATCTGATTGGGATCAACTGAAACTTGTTTGAGAGCCCTTTGTGGGTAGTATATGATGAAACGTCCACACGATTTTTGTTTAACTTTGTAGGATGCTACAACCAAAGATTGACTACAATTTGGTTTTTAGCTGAAAACTATAATTTCACTGTGGCACCTTTTATGAATTTTTGAAAATCGAAAATGGACATCCCTTTATTTATTAAGCGTGATCCGATAAAAATTATTTTCTTACGCAGAATTGCTTATCGTGACGAGTAGAATCAAAGTCTAATGATAATTTTTAGATACTTATATACCTGGTGGGGTTACCGTAAAAAATGTAAATTCTAAATATTTGAAATTTTTTAAATAATATTTCTCAAAAACTGGCCGTAAGTTTTTTTTAACTTTGTAGTCTTATAGCGGCAAACACGGGCTACAATTTGTTTTTTTGTTGACTATCATAATTCTACTGTGGCACCCTCTATACATTTTGAAGATCAAAAGTTGCTACTCCTTTATTTATTAAATTGGAAACAATAAATAACTTCTGCTTAAGAATAATTACTCATCTTGACTAATAGAACTAAAATAAAATGTTAGTTTTTAGAAAATATTATATTTTGCGGGGCTAGAAGTCCCTCCTCTTTAATTTTTTGGCCGACGAGTTAAGAATTTTGTTGGCTACTGTAGAAAATGTAAATTGCAATTACCGGTAAATTAAAAAAAATCCCACAAACATTTTTGGACTTCATCAAGTTATGATCGAGCATGGTTACTAAGCCGTAGCATCATTATTGCTGACGTTACGAACTGACACCGTAGTATAAATGGAATAAAGGGTTGCCTATACAGGCTGTTTCAAATTCGAGCCCCACCATGGGGATCTCGCTTATTTGAAGAGATAGAGAGTTGGTTAAATTGAGGCAAAGTTGCCAAATTTTATGCCTAACAATAATCTGTAAAGAAATTTAAAGTAGCCACTCTGGTTTTTCTGAAAAAAACTGAAATTTTGGATTTTTTATTTTTGACAATAACGCATTTATCATTTATGCTACATATTTCTAGTTAACGCATTATTAGAACACTTTTTTATGCTGAATTTTAATTGTTTATCAGATTTGGTGTAACTGTTACCATTGTTCATTTTCGACTGTCAACTTTTTTTTTCTTATAGTTGGTATTAAAAATTTTTTCATATTTGGATAGAGTTTTTAATTCTGATTTCAACGATGTGTCACATTTTGCATTTTGTTTAAGTTTTGAGCATTTTATTACAAAAAATAAAAATTTCATAAGAGTGCCATGGAACGAACACGTCATTTAATTTATTTTGAGAAAATTTTAGTAGGCTATGAACTGATGGAAGTAAAACAAAACACTTCTCTTATTTACTTTTACTTTTAGATACATTAAGTATACTTGTGCCAGCCAATCAAGTAATGCACGTCATAGATCACATGATCAACGAGCAGCAGCGCCGGTATCATAAAATAAAAAAAATCCAGAATGTAATTAGTCATTGCAGGTTATTCTTTTACTTTTTTTTATATATTTACTTTTTAAATTTAGTAGACAACAGTAGGTTACTACAAAGCCCATGGATTTTTTTTACTTTCCTATACTTTCAGTATAGGGAAGTATTGATTTCATGCAAATTTTCAAAATCGAGATTTTGACGGAAATACATGTTTTGGGCTTCCAGGATCCTAAAAAAGTGGTTTTTAAAAAATGTCTGTCTGTGGGTGGGTGTGTGTGTGTGTGTGTGTGTGTGTGTGGGTAACGCTCATATCTCCGGAACGGCTAGACCGATTTCGATGTGCTTTGGAATGAGGAGGTATATCAAAAATTCATCGAGAAAATAAGCTTTTAAAAAGAATCCGAAACCGGAAGCGGAAGTTAGACATGTTTTTTTGGTAGCATTTTTTTCAGAAACGGAATTTTGGAAATTTTAATAGTGGAGATTAAAGAAGGCCTTAGGACAAATCAAACGATTTTTTACCGAACTCTCTAGCTTCAACATGGCGGCCGCTACGAATTTTTGAAAATTTCGACTTTAACGCCCATTTACTCAAAAACCAGTTATCTGATTGGAATCAACTACATCTTGTTTGGTAGCCCTTCAAGAGTACTATACCATGAAATATAATTAATTTTGAAAATATAAAAACGATCGTAATGACAGCACTCCAAAATTTTGGAATTTAAAAAAAAAAATTTTCACAAAAACTGCCCACACGTTTTTGTTTAAACTTTTTAAGCTGATAGATATAGGCATCTGCTACAATTTTGTTTTTTGCTCATTGCTATAATTTCACTGTGACGCCCTCTGTGAATTTTTGAAAATTGAAAATTGGTACCCTTTTATTTATTTAACGGGGGGCAATAAAATATTTCTGTTAAAGCAATATAGCTCATCATTGATAGCAAAATCCGAATATCATAATATTTTTTCGATAATTTCATATTTAGGGGGGCTACTGTTTCCCCTCTCCCCAAATTTTTTCGATAAAAAATTAAAAATTTGTTTTTTTGCTTTGTTTGCTCTAGGAGAATCTTTTTGCAAAAAATGAAAAAATCGAATTTCTTGCGCCCTAATAATCTTTTTGTCCTTAGAAGAATTTCACATACTTTCTACAGCAGTTGTATTCTTGTACTAGTCGTTTAATGTTCAGTGTAGACTAACTTTTTTATTTTAATAGATAGACTCGCAAACCCAAGAGCAAAGTTGTAGGGCAAATTCTTCTCGATTGTATTTAAGAAAAACACTTGAGTTTCCAATTTTAATATGGCGGCCACGGTAAAAAATAACTTTTTTTTAAATGGAAACGTGGCATTTTGGCTTTAAAATCAGAAAGGTTTCTAAATTCTAAATACAAATTAATAAGAGTAATTTCTTGCTAAAAATAATACTTCTCGAGTTATTAATACATTTTCAAACATCAACACGCTTCCTTACTCGTGCCCCCGCTTCATTTCAGTTCGGTTGTTTCACATGTACTCAGTTGCAGGCGGAGCCAGCGTGGTAATGGTAGGTTTAAGTTACGCTGTTCAGGCTTGAAGTTTTTATAAACGCTGTTTACTTTTACTAGCCGGGTCTAGACAGGTGTACATCAAAAGTGTTGGAAAATATAAAACAATGTTAATTTATAAGTATAGGAAAGTCCAGGCGAAGTGTTTCGCTCATTTTTTAAATAATTAACAAATTAAATTATACAAATGTATATTTTATAGCAAAACTATTGTTATGTGTCGTTACGTTGGTATTAAATCCAACACGTTTATATTTTGCTGTCAGAAAGTTGTCAGAAATTATTGCAGCTGTCATTGAAGGTTGGTTGTTCGTAGTTTTCTCCTTGTAAATAATTTGTTTATTTACTGCTATAAAAAGAGTTCTTATTAGAACTAACCTACATTGTATTTTTTTACACGTTTACAAAATGCCGAAACCTTTAAGCAGACAGTTGTAACAACTTGTCGCAGTTCCTTGCTAGACAAAACTCCTAATAGCAATTGGAATAAGCCCCAAATTGTCGAGTGGTTGAGGAACCATAATATTGAATGTGATTGTAGCTTATTGAAGATACAGCTGTTGGAGCTAGTTTCATTGTAAGTGCGAAATACACTGAAAGTGTAAAGTAAAACCGTAATTAAATTTATTTTTTAGAAATAAACCTCCAAAAACGTTTATCGTGGATACACTCGCTGAACAATCATAGAGTGGACATAGAATGCTCCGGCTTCCTCCTTACCATTGTATATTTAATCCGATCGAAAATGTATGGGGAATGGCTAAAAGATTATATAACAATCATGTTGGAAGAGACGGATGTGGCATGGAAAAAGCAGTGGATATGTGGAAAGAAGCGCTAAGTACCGTAACCCCCCAAAAGTGGAAAAATTCTATTGATTATGCTGAAAAAGAAATAAAATCATGGTGGGAAAGAGAAAAGATATTTGACACACATGACATAGCTCCAATAATTATTCATTTGAGCACAGATTCTGAATCCTCCGACAGTGAATACGATAATGACGAAACATAATTCGCTATAGTGGTGCGTAAACACCTGAACTTGCAAGCACTGTCCAAAACTAAACATTGTTACCTAAATATGGAATTCTTTTTATCACAGAATGCACTCTACTTTATTTTTAACTAATTATGTATAACATAACAAGTGTCTTTGCACCGTTACAACCAATAAATATTAACTTCTACAACTAGAGTATGTTTTTATTTTAATAATTATTAGCTGCTGCGGTTTCTACTTGCTTTATATTAAACTAAAATGTCTATATTTGAGGTTACGTCTTTTGTTTGTTGTTACACTTTAAACTGTTTCAATATAAATATACACATACAAGGTTCTGACGTCATCAAATTTATATATGACGTGCATTACCTGATTGTCTGGGTATACTATATGCGAAAATTTCAGGAAACTTTGTTTTGAGCGTAGACAGCAGGTTAGGTTATTTTTTACAAAAACAAATTAATGACACAGTTACTAACATACACAATTTACTAAAAATTCCACTTGCAGTTTTTACTTTCCTATACTTTCAGTATAGGGAAGTATTGATTTCATGCAAATTTTCAAAATAGAGATTTTGACGGAAATACATGTTTTGGGCTTCCAGGATCCTAAAAAAGTGGTTTTTAAAAAATGTCTGTCTGTGGGTGTGTGGGTGTGTGAGTGTGTGGGTGTGTGTGTCTGTGGGTAACGCTCATATCTCCGGAACGGCTGGACCGATTTCGATGTGCTTTGGAATGAGGAGGTATATCAAAAATTCATCGACAAAATAAGCTTTTAAAAAGAATCCGAAACCGGAAGCGGAAGTTAGACATGTTTTTTTGGTAGCATTTTTTTCAGAAACAGAATTTTGGAAATTTTAATAGTGGAGATTAAAGAAGGCCTTAGGACAAATCAAACAATTTTTTACCGAACTCTCTAGCTTCAACATGGCGGCCGCTACGAATTTTTGAAAATTTCGACTTTAACGCCCATTTACTCAAAAACCAGCTATCTGATTGGAATCAACTACATCTTGTTTGGTAGCCCTTCAAGGGTACTATACCATGAAATATCCTTAATTTTGAAAATATAAAAACGATCGCAATGACATCACTCCAAAATTTTGGAATTTTTCAAAAAAAAATTTCTCAAAAACTGCCCACACGTTTTTGTTTAAACTTTTTAAGCTGGTAGAGATAGGCACCTGCTACAATTTTGTTTTTTGCTCATTGCTATAATTTCACTGTGACGCCCTCTGTGATTTTTTGAAAATTGAAAATTGGTACCCTTTTATTTATTTAACGGGGGGCAATAAAATATTTCTGTTAAAGCAGAATAGCTCATCATTGATAGCAAAATCCGAATATCATAATATTTTTTCGATAATTTCATATTTAGGGGGGCTACTGTTTCCCCTCCCCCCAAATTTTTTCGATAAAAAATTAAAAATCTGGTTTTTTGTTTTGTTTGCTCTAGGAGAATCTTTTTACAAAAAATCAAAAAATCGAATTTTTTGCCCCTTAATAATCTTTTTGTCCTTAGAAGAATTTCACATACTTTCTACAGCAGTTGTATTCTTGTACTAGTCGTTTAATGTTCAGTGTGGGCTAACTTTTTTATTTTAATAGATAGACTCGCAAACCCAAGAGCAAAGTTGTAGGGCAAATTCTTCTCGATTGTTTTTAAGAAAAAAACTTGAGTTTCCAATTTTAATATGGCGGTCACGGTAAAAAATAACTTTTTTTTAATGGAAACGTGGCATTTTGGCTTTAAAATCAGAAAGGTTTTAAAATTACAAATTGATAAGAGTAATTTCTTGCTAAAAATACTACTTCTCGAGTTATTAATACATTTTCAAACATCAACACGCTTCCTTACTCGTGCCTCCGGTTCATTTCAGTTCGGCTGTTTTACATGTACTCAGTTGCAGGCGGAGCCAGCGTGGTAATGGTACGTTTAAGTTACGCTCTTCACGCTTGAAGTTTTTATAAACGCTGTTTACTTTTACTAGTCGGGTCTAGACAGGTGTACATCAAAAGTGTTGGAAAATATAAAACAATGTTAATTTATAAGTATAGGAAAGTCCAGGCGAAGTGTTTCGCTCATTTTTATGTTTGCAACTGACATAACAAATTTGAATAACAGGTTAAATAAACACAACAGATAACACTACAACTACACTAATACGAACAATTATTAAATGAATGTTCAAAACATTTTAAACCTTTGTAAAACATGCTCAGAAGCTCGTCTAAAATGAAAACTCTAATATCTATATTAATATTGTATGAAAACTTTCGAAATCGATATTTTAACGGAAGTACAAGTTTAAAAGCGCGAGCATTTTTTGAAAAACCAACGCGCTACAGAAATACAAATTTTATTCCATACTTTTGAATAACCCTGTAGAAATCCCAATAATTCACAAGTTACAGAAAATCTAGAAACTGTGTATGTGTATGTCTTTACTTTATCAATAAATACTCTAAGTTCTATTCGTAAACCAAGTTTCGGGCTTATGGCATTTTTGGGGCACCGTGTATAATATAATGCATTTCCTCTGCGATCGTGTACACCTTTCTGAGAAGTACATCTTCACCTTGTATATTATCTTAGTCCTTTGTGCTAGCAAAAGAACGTAACAAATTCTAATAATTAAATTATAGCTGAAAATACGGTATTTTCGCATTGTGAATACATTTTAATGCTTAATAGTATAATAGCTTAATATAGTGCCATAAATTTAATAAAATATCATAATATTAATAGGAGTCATAGATGGTAAATATTTAAAAAACTTCGAATATGTCCTTCGAAACCCTCTCAGCCAAAACGGCACATACCGTCCCTTTGGCGCAGAGGATAGCGCGTTGGACTTCTAATCCAAAGGTCGCGGGTTCGATCCCCGCAAGGGATACACCTATTTTTTACTTTAATTGTTTATGATAATTTTTTATGTTATTCAACTAAATATTATTGCAACCTTCTAAATGTTACGTGTTCTTCGAAAACCGCTCAGGCAAAACCGTATTTATTGTCCCTTTGGCGCAGAGGATAGCGCGTTGGACTTCTAATCCAAAGGTCGCGGGTTCGATCCCCGCAAGGGATGCACAAATTTTTTTTAATTTTCTGTACGTTAGTAAAACAAATTATCTTATCATTCGTTAAACATAAGACCATTAATTTATTAATAAACCGTACATTATCTACTAAATATCATTTTTGTTGCTAATTCACTAGAATGTAATAATTACCAAGAAACCAAAATCATATTTGGTGTACTGTCATATTATTATTCAACACTAAACGTAAGTTGCATAGTTAAATAAAACAAACCTTTAATTTTCTTGTCATTTATTTTAAAAGTAACAAAGTGTGATTGGTTGTTGGCAGATACTAGATTATAATATTTCGTGTTTCTGGACACTATAAATCGTCAAAAAAGCATTTGTCCCTCTTAGAAAAACCTAATATATTTTTGCATACATGTTGGATGGATGTTCCCGTCTGAGTGATCCAGACTTG
Source organism: Ctenicera cuprea (assembly GCA_958336395.1). Lineage (NCBI taxonomy): Eukaryota > Metazoa > Arthropoda > Insecta > Coleoptera > Elateridae > Ctenicera > Ctenicera cuprea. The sequence goes on along the minus strand of OY284489.1, from coordinate 27,965,341 downwards.
CTATACATTCCATTTGATCCCACGGGAACCATCCACTAGCTCTGGTTCCTCCTACTTAAACAGTTCGGTAGATGTTTTACCTCTGCTTAAAAAAAACAAAACTCGTAGAATTTGGTGAATATTATGATAAACATATAATTAAAGGTGATACCATTAAAATAGAAATTTTGTGAAATTGCTTCTGAAAAGAAACACTTTCCTAAAGCCAAAATATTTCATTATTATTGTATTACCAATCAAATCTTACATACTCTTTCTCTATAAAAAACATTCGATACTTAAATGTTTCAAGTTTACGTAATTTTAAATCTTATCTCTTAAACGCTCTCATTAAAGGAGTCGCAAAACAAGAAGACCAGAGTTGCACTAAAATAAAAACATAGCTGTCGAGGTACGACATGCCGACGTATCAGGAAGTCAGCGCTTTCTATGCAATTTTTAAGTTAATAAAGGAAAAGTGATCAGAAATGTGTATATTGTTTTGGTATCCCTGGTCTCTGACAGGAAAGACATGCGGCTTAGCGATCACTTTCTCTTTTAGACTACGGGCTGAAAAAAGAGATAAGGATTGACTGACTTAATATTGTACGTGTAGGTTGTAAAATTACAGATTGCAGTATGTTGCAAGTGAATGCAGTGTATTCTACAGAGTGGCTAGGAAAATCCCGGCATCTTTTCTTGCGGCGGTCAAGAGAGTTTTCTTTAGTAAAGAAAAATTAAATTAAAATACTGGCAACAACGCAGAATCCAAGACGTTTTAGTTAGTTTGATTTAATATGGGTCGTATTTAATAACTAACACGTCTTGGATTCTGCATTGTTGCCAGTATTTTAATTTAATTTTTCTTTAATAAAGCGCCATCTCTTGACCGCCGCAAGAAAAGTGGCCGTGGTTTTCCTAGCCACTTTGTAAATATTTTTTTCGCATTTCATATTGTAACTGACTATATTTCTATACTCAAAATCGTTCTGTAAAGTGGTACTTTACAGCATAGCAACCTTTACAGCATAGCAACGGATTTCTCCAATCGCAAAATGCCAGTAATTGTGACAGTTATTAATGTCACTTTTATTAAAAACTAACAAAATTAAATTTTCACATGAAATGCGAAAAAATAGTATACGCAATCTCGTTAGAAAAGTGTTTTCACCAAACTTGTATGGCTTTTTAAGTTACTCGCTCGCTTCGCTCGCTCGTACTCAAACCAGCCATACTCGTTTAGTAAAACATCACTTTTCTAAACTTGTTGCGGAATATACTAACGTATGATTCAAAATATCTCAGATCTCGGGCGGCGGTGAAAAAAGAGATCATGTCTTAGCTTATAACAGACGCGATTTATTAAAGTAAACAAAACGTTAACCTAAAATAACCTACAAATTAAAAATTATTATTTAAGTATGAAATGATACAACTTAATTTTAAATTCAAAATGTCAACATGACAGCAATGAGCAAAGTAGTTAGCTAAGACATGAAATTATATCCCATGGCCGCCCGAGATCTGAAATTTTTTGAATCATACGTTATTACTATTAGCATTCTACTGGTTACAGTTTTGCGACACTATGGTCTTTTTGTTTGACTACTACTTTATCTCTGACACACACATTAAAAACATCGCTTTGTCACTTCTCAATTAACTAGACTACAAGTTCTAAATACTTGCTTGTTAACTGTACCATACGCGTCTATTAATTATTTATAAAGCGGGGGAAGCACTTCGTCTGGACTTTCACATTCTTTAAAAAGTATTATTATCTCTTATGTTTTACCAGAAGTATTTGATTTCATAAAACGTATATGCCTATACTTATACAGGGTGATTCAAAATTATGGAACAAAATTTATTTGACGCATTTTAGGATCAATGTAAAAAAAAAGTTCAATAACCATTTACTTAATCATTTAGCTCAGCATTTCTGCTAATTTTGGTTGAATTGAATAAGTGCACCGGATGCGTCTTATATGGAGGAGGGGGGAGGAGAAATTTACGTACTATTTTCTTCTATACATTTTACATATTTGAATTTTTTAGGTTTCCACAAACGTTGAGGTTAAGTTTTGGTTGTGTATTTTTGTACGGAGAATATAATTTTACAGACAAAATCCAAAAATTGTAATGTCTTAAGTATATAGAAAAAAAATGGACGTGGCCCGCCTTATAAGACACCTCTGATGCACTTCTTCAATCAAAAATTGGTAGAAAAAGTTGGAGTTTTTGAAAGAAAATCTGATCGGAAAAATTTTTGAAATAAAAAAGAAATATCTTTAAAAACTGCGCACTAATTTTTTTAACTTTCTGAGCCCGCATAGAGCTTGCAATTAACTACAAATTTGTTGTTTACTAATCTCCCAAATTTTACTCTTTTATTTAACAACGCAAACGCTGATCGTTATAAACTTTTATCAGTTTGATAGACTATTTGAAGTACAGCATGTGCCACCTAACCTTGCAAATTTTAGTGGGCTTCGATTCGGCTACTTACGCTTTGTTTCGTCGGTACTCGTAACTTAAACTAGCTCTAATTGGCTGTTGAACAGTGTGGTACACTCTACTAAAAAATGAAAGTCAATTTATTTATGGTTTAAGCAAAATTGTGGATTTTTTGACAAATTAAAAGGCCGTGCGCCATAAGGTTAGAAACTCCTATTTTGGCGTATGACAAAATAATAATGACATAAGTAATTAACAGCAACTAGATATTATACTAGCTTTCAAACTACGGGATTGCTTTTGCTTGAGAGTGTAACGGCTTCTCGCCTTTTAAACTTATCGTCATTTTCTTTGCAAGGTTAAATGGCACTTGCTGTACTTTATTACGATCTGCAAGAATGTTCAACTATTTTAAAATTTAAGAAAAATCAAGTTACATTTTAATATCAACGACGCGTTTTCCAGCAGTTACGTGATTGTAACTATACCAATCAATTAGCTCTAATTAAAAAACATATTTTTCATTTTTTGTATATTTTTGATAACTCTTTAAATAAACTATGTATATCGATTTTTAGTCCGATATCCGCTGTAGGGCGAGCGGTTTTGTTCTTACTATTCTTGTACGGTACATGACATCGTAGAGATGCCCAAATTAATTTGCTTTCTTAGAAATCTAAGATACGGTAAAATGAAAGAAGAGCCCACGGCAAATCTAAAACTTTTTACCAAGCTCTCTAGCTTCAAAATGGCGGTTGTTACAATTTTTTGAAAATCTCGACTTTAACGCCTATTTACTCGAAAAATAATTATCTAATCGGAATTTCCTGCAACTTGTTTGATAGCCCGTTGTGCGTAGTACACGATGAAACACAATTAATTTTAAAAATCTAAAAACAATCGCAATGGCGCTTCTTCAACATTTAGAAAATTTTCGAAGAATGTTATTCAAAAACTGCCCACCCGATTTTTTAAAACTTTTACAATTTGATTTCTTTCTGAAAGCTATAATTTTACTGTGGCGCTTTCTATGAATTTGGATGGATGGAATGGAGGGTTGCCTACATAGCTTGCTTTCTTAGAAATCTAACAGTTGGTGAAATAAACAATGTAATAATTTTAAAATTTACACGTTTGCAAATACGGTAAGTATTAATATTTACTATGGGACAGTCTCCTCGAAGTCCGTACTTCAGCTTTTTATATTTACCTTTAGAGATCACTTATAAAGAAGCTGAAATGATAGCTAAAGTTTTTGACTTAATTTTGCATCGAAGTTTTACAGTCATTTTAAACCGAAATGAAATGCGCATGTTTTCAGAACTTTCTGTCAAATATATGTATTATTATTATATTCTTATTGCAAGTTTTTATCAAATCTGTACTTTGTACAATTAGTGTAAAAAGAAAAGCATCACTTTTTAAATGGTCTTTTCCCAACACTGCCTAATAGTCTATACAGTGTGTGGATAAACTTTGGAACAAATTCAATATTTCCCGAAATATTATATTTCTCACTTAAACTTCAGTTTTATCTCAGCCACATATTAAGCATATTGCTGTTGCTAGAGGGTCACGTGACACGGTGCAGTGACTTAAACACTTATTTTTGTTAAATGAAACAGTGATGTGTAATGAAGACTGGTGTTTTCACTCTATTCAATTGTTTTCATCTCCCTACTTTGAAAATCTCAGGGCTCCTTGTAAATTTTATCAACAGATGGCGCAACTGTAAATGTCAATTTTATTTTAAAATAAATTTGAAAACTGTTTTTATTTATTTATTACCACGGTAATATTCTAGGCAAAAATGACTAAATACTGTTGTTTGCGCGGCTTATCAAAAGGCAAAAACAAAGATTTATCAATATTTGCTGTTCCCAAGGTGAATTTACCTATTTTGCTTACCTATAATTGCTAATTATATAATCAGTAAATAAATGATTTTCTATAACCTTTGACAATGGCATGTAAACATGCCGAAATGCGTATAAGGTTAAAATAAATAAATATTGTTGAAGTAATAAAGTATTTTATGTACATATAATCAATAAATATGAACTTCAACCAAGTACAGCTAGAATTTATAAATAAAACTTTTATTTTAAATAATTTCATGCGTTGTCACACTTTATGAATCGCAATATTAAGTAGGTAATTAAAATAAATACAATTTGATGCAATTTTTAACATCTATTTTAATTTAAAATATAAGTGGATTTCATCATTCCAAAAAGAGTTTATAAAGAGAAAAGCAAACAACCGATGAACTTAAGTATTCTTACATTATCCTATCTACCTGTTACTATACACCGTACACGGTAGCAGCATGAAATATGAACACAATTTTTAAATTTGTGCATTTAACCTGCGGCAAGCAGCGCTCGGCATAATCGGGTTCCGCGCGCAAATGAGTTATTCATTTTAGATTTATGGGCATTTCACGTCGAATTTATCCAACGCCTACTTTACATTCTGAAAAATATAGCTGCGCTAAAGTGGAAAAGACATTTCTTGGCTTCTTTGGCTTCTTTATCGCATAGATGGGGAGCAATTTTGTTAGTGTAAAGGGAAGATAAAACGGAATAGATTATCTTCTATATGCGAAAAGTGTTTTATGGTTTTGAGGTGCCACATAACCACGTAGGTTTTTGTCATTGCCGCATCTTTTTTACAATTTCAAAAACTGCCAAACAAAAATTTTAAATTATTAGCTTTTAATTGTAAAATCAGAAAAAGAAGTAGGTCGTCTTGCATTTTATTATGCAATTGCAGACTCGATAGATCCTTGCATTTTATGAGACAAATCAGGGTCGCAACTTGCAATGATATCGGCATAGTAGCGGTTGCAAAGACCTTGTTTTAGCTACTGAAATGCAATTGACTGAAGGCAGCTTTGAAGCTTCAAACACTAACTTCATAGAGCTTACTTCGGCTCGCCAAACCCTCGACATTCTACTTGATTCTCGCAATCAGCCGGCAATGTGATTTGTCGTCGTGTTCTGAATACTTGTGTGATCACATAAGTAAATGGAGAAAACGAATTTGTTTGTGTCGCTACACTAGATTGGGGAAAATTGGTTTATCCAACTTGTATGTGTGACGTTGGCAATGCTTTCCGACACAAAATTAAAAAGAAAACTTGTTAATAAAATTATTGGTTTGTAGGAGGTACATTTTTGATGTAGTTGATGAAGTAAAATTAATTTTGAAAATCCGAAAACGATCGCAATGGCGCTGTTTCAAAGTTTTGAAAATTTTCAAAACAATATTTTTTTTAACTGCCCACACGATTTTTTTAGACGTTCTGTGTCGATAGAGCTTGCACTAGACTAGAAATGTATTTTCTACTAATCTTCCAAATGTTACTTTGGCGCCAGGAATTTTTGAAAAGTTTGAAACTGATTAATTATTTATTTAAAAACGCAAACGCCGATCGTTATAAACTTTTATCAGTTCGACAGCTTATTTGAAGTATTTTAAAAATTAAGAAAAAAAATAGTTTTTAGTATTAGCATCGCGTTTTCCGGCTGTTACGTGATTTTAACTACGCCTATCAATTAGCTCTAGTTAAAAAATATATTTTTCATTTGTTACATATTTTTGATAACTCTTTAAATAAACCATTTATATTGATTTTTAGTCCAAAATTCGAAGCGCATCTAATCAGCTGTAGGACGGGCGGTTCCGTTCTTACTATTCTTACTACTACTTACTATTCTTATAGGGATATAAATTGTTTTCTTAGAAATCTAAAATAGGTGAAATAAGAGAAGAGCTTAAGGCAAATCTAGAACGTTTTCACCAAACTCTCTAGCTTCAAAATGGCGTCTATGCAATAGGCACCTATTTCACGAAATTGCGCAATCTAGAAATCTTAGGTTAAAATGCTAACAGATATATCTCGATGTTTCAAGCTGGTAATATCGATCACCGTGATCGATATTACCCGCAAAACTGGTCGATATTACACGCATTGATATTAAATGGTTTAATTTATAGATGCCAATAAAGTATACTAGAAAAACGACTCGCTCGACCTCGACAGAAAAAAAACATGAAACGAGTATTAAAAGCAATTGATCAAACATTATAATCTATTAGAAAGCCGTCAAAATTTTACGGAATTTCATAGTACACTACAAGATTGTATTAAAAAACGTTTTCCAGATACAAAACTTAATTACAAAATTTGGTGGCGATGTAGATCCTGCGGCGAATGGAGCCACGCAGCCTGCACCCGTTTTAAAGATGCAGAAGCCTTTACATGTCACGATTGCGGATAAATATTACCTAAATGAAGTGATCGATATTAACTACGTGAGTGCTCGTTATTTTCCGCCTGGGCTTTTTATTTAATAAACAGGGGACAATAAAATATTTCTGTTCAAGCTAAATGGATCATGAGTGATGATAGAATAAGAATAAGAACTTAATTTTTAGGTAGAGCAATATTTAAGAAGGTTAATTTTCCCCATCCCTTCTAATTTTTGTCTAATAAACTTGCTGTATCGTCTCTTCTTTAATACCAAAAAATCTATTACCAAAAACTCAAAATATTTTATTTATTTTTTCATAAAAAAGTTGGATTTCTAAATCAAGGCGGATAATGTGGAACAGGACAGATGTCGACAGGACGATTATAATAACTTGTTGAAACCATCCCTCCGGTACACTGCATAAAAGCTGTTGTGTGGTTGAGCGTGTGGCTTTAGGTGCTATAGAATCTTATTGCTAGAAAATTTTGTGTGTGATTTCACACTACTTTTTCATTATTGGCATTGTATTTGTTGCAACTAATATGATATAGTATATTATTTCATTTCTTATTTTAATTTTTGTTTACTATAAAGTTGAATTCATAATACTTTAAAGTAGTGAAATTTCCCAAACGCGCGTTACTGACACAATTAAACGCGCCACCGTTGTTAGTACTACCACACAAATACTTTTAGAAATATAAAATTTAAAAGCTTTAAGGTATAGAACAGTCCAGGCGAAGTGATACGCTCATTATTGTAAGATATACTCAAGTATTTTGATTCACAGAGTTTAAATACTCTGTAAGTACAAATCAAAAATTCCAATTCTGTTTTCCCAACTTCCAGAATTAAAATGGCGGCCGCTACGATTTTCTTAAAATTCTTAGTTTTAAGCCCTAAAATAAACGCATAAACTATAGTTATAATAGCTCTAGGGGGACACAATGTAACAATGTAAAAAAATTATTGAAACAATGAAAACCTTGAAATAAAAGAAATTTTCAATATTTTCTAAATTTCCAAAAAAATTATTTCCCAAAAACTGGAGTAACGATTGCTTTTGTTTTGGTGCTCTTTAACAGTTTCTACGGGCTGTTTTAAATTCGAGCCCCACTATGGGGATCTCGCTTATTTGTAAAGATAGAGAGTTGGTTAAATTGAGGCACAGTTGCCAAATTTTATGACTAACAATAATCTGTAAAGAAATTTAAAGTGATCACTCTGGTTTTTCAGATATCCGAAAGAAACTGAAATTTTGGATTTTTTATTTGCAGCTATAACTCATTTATCATTTATGCTACATATTAATTATCTAGTTAACGCAATATTAGGACACTTTTTATGCTGAATCTAAATTTTTTATTAAATTTGGTGTAACTGTTACCATTGTTCATTTTCGACTTTCAACTTTTTTTTTCTTATGATCGGCATTTTAAATTCTTTGATATTTGGATATAGTTTTTAATTCTGATTTCAACGATGTATCACACTTTGCATTTTGTTTAATTTACCAATAATATTAAAGAAATTTTAGCAGTCGATTCTGAACTGATTCTTAAAGAAAGACATTTCCTATATGCAAAATTTCAAAGTGCTAATTTATTAAAAGAGATGTCAATTAATACCAATAGATCAAAAAATAAAATAAATAATCAAAATAATTTATTACTTAAATCGATTAAAGAAAAAATTTCAGTAAATAATCTGATTTCTGTCAAGGCAGATAAAGGAAACACATTAGTTATATTACCCAATGACATTTACTTACAAAAAATTAACGATTTCATAACCAATTCAAACTTAAAAACTTTAACTAGTAATCCTACCAAAAATTATTATCAAAAAGAATTAAAACAAACATTAGAAAATTGCCAGGTTTGTTTAACAGATTATCAAAAAAAACAAATAATAAATCCAAATCCACAACCACCAAAACTATACGGTTTATTAAAAATACACAAACCCAACATGCCCATTAGACCAGTAGTATCATACATAAATGCACCCAACCATATGCTAGCAAAAATACTAAATAATATAGTTACCAGTTTTGATTATAAACCAAAATATTTAGTTAAAAATTCTTCCGAATTAATCAAAAAGTTGTCTAACTTACATTTACCACCACAGAGCAAGCTAGTTAGTTTTGATGTTACTAATATGTTTTCCCAAATACCTCCTCAAGAGTGAATTCCTTTGTTAAATAATATTCTTATTAACAAAAATGTTGAGTTAATAAAACGGACTGAGTTGATTCAATTATTTGAACTTTGCACCAATCAAAATTATTTTACTTTTAATAATAAAATTTATTTCCAAAAAGATGGTTTACCCATGGGAAATCCAATTTCACCTCTTTTAGCTAACATATTTATGGAAAATCTAGAAGATCAAATATTTGAATCAAATCAATCTGAGAAAGTTATATTTTGGTTTCGTTATGTTGATGACATTTTAGCATGTTTTAATAGTTCATTTGATTTAATTAATGAATTTTTAATTTTTATTAACAGCTTGCACCCAAACATAAAATTTACACTAGAAACTGAACAAAATAAGTCCATTAACTTTTTAGATTTAAACATAAAAATTAATTCAACTAATAAATTTGAGTACTCAGTTTATAGAAAACCTACACAAACAGACATTACAATACCACACGATTCTTGTCACCATAAAACACATAAATTAGCAGCATACAGGTCCCTGATACATAGGGCTTTGACGGTCCCTTTAGATGAAATTAATTATAATAAAGAAATTTCAATTATTAAACAACATACAGTAATGGTTATAATACTAAACTTATTGATACATTAATTAAAGAAAAAGATTATAAATTAGCCATTCAAAAAATTTATCCAAATACCCTAACTTCGTTCGATACAATTAAATATGCTTTGATCCCATATTTTGGTGACAAATCAGAAAAAATTGCTAAAATTATAAACAAAACTAATAAATATAAAGTAAGCTTTAAAACAACTAGGAACATCTTAAACACTTTGTTTAATGCAAAATCAAAAACAGACGATTTGCTAAAATCAGGCATTTACAAATTAAATTGTTCGCATTGTAATTCGGTTTATATAGGCCAGACAATTAGAAATTGTAATATTAGGTATAAAGAACACGTACGTTGTTACAAATACAAACACCCACATAAATCCAATTACGCTAAAAACTTACTAGAACAAAATCATTCAATGACATCTAATAACACCATAAAATGTTTACACTTTTGTGATGATAAACGTAAATTAGATGTACTAGAAGCTTTTGAAATTCACAAACATTTAAAAACTGTACCGTTAGTGAATGAGCAAATTGATCTCTTAAATTCTCCTCTACTGGACATTTTGGAATAAGAAATCAAGTCATCTGCAGACGATTACCAAGATAAGTAACAAAGTTCTATTGCTATAACAACACTAACTGTTTACTTTTTCATATAACCTTTGACAATGGCATGTAAACATGCCGAAATACGTATAAGGTTAAAATAAATAGATATTGTTAAAGTAATTAAGTATATTATATACAGATACTCATTAAATATGGACTTTAGCGAAGTAAAGCTGGAAAAATACTTTAAATTTCTTTACAGATTATTGTTGAGCATAAAATTTGGCAACTTTGCCTTAATTTAACCAACTCTCTATCTCTTCAAACAAGCGAGATCCCCATGGTGAGGCTCGAATTTGAAATAGGCTGTATATGCATCATTGTTAGAACGTTCACAATGATTCTAGGAGTAAACATATATCGTCGCAAAACAAAGATTGTGATTTAATATTTCCTTACTATAAAGCCGGGAAGATTCACAACGCTAAATATCAATTTTTAGATTGAAATATTTTAGAAGTTTTCTAATTTATGTTACTGCTGTTATAATTGTATAGATATTTATTAAAAGCTTAAAACTTCCTGCAATTTTGCAACGGTTTCGCAATTTATTGCTATTACCGGTTAATTTTAGTGCTAACCGAAAATATTATCATGTAGAATTCGAATGATTTTTAAGCTGCACATTTTAACGAAAATTCAAATCTGTTTATAAACGTCTAAAAGACTTCAGCATAAGCACCATTACTGATGCCTCAGTAGCAAAATAGTAGGGACAGAAAACGACTAGGGGTGCAAGAAGAGTAGGAGGGTTCGGCGGTGGGCCAGTCTGCTTTGATCTTGCCATATCTCTTACAAATGCAAATTTCATTTTGCTCTGCCGTACCCCATCAAAAATATGAACTAAACGATAACTTTATTTATTATTCATACCTCGGGCGGCTTGAGCGACGCAAGCTACGACAAACGTAATCATATATTTTCATATATTTTTTTGCTGATACAATGTGCAATATTGGCACTAAATTACACTAAAACCGATTTTTTTAATAATGCTTTAATTTGTTGTCTTTAAACGGGTTACAAGGTTTTACAAAATATTCGATTATTTTTTCAGTGAAATTTATTACATATATATAAGATAAAATTGACTACTTAAGACATGTCCAGACCTAATAGTTTATTAAATTATTCCTTTATTATACGAATAAAAATTGAAACCATCTCTTACCTTAATACAGTAAACAGAATTTAATTTAAACTCGTAACTTAATTTCCGAAACGAATAATTTTAGTCCGTCTCTGTGTGTAGTAGGTGGAGGAGGATCTAACAATTAGGCTGCTTTCAATATAAATTATGCATAAGTAGATATAAAAGTTAAGGGCGCTAAGTATTGAATTATCAAGCGCAGGCTGACGTAATTCATGTAATTGACGAGTCGTTTGTGGTACATTTTTAATAATTATCCATTTGCTTTAGATGTTTACTTAAATGCATTAGCATTCTATTAGTATTCGTGCCATTTTTAAATAACTTTATAACTTTGAAACGTTACTTTTCCGAAGATACTTTAGAATTATGTTCGTGGATTTTTGTAACTAGAACTTTTTAGTAAAAGTGTTTTCTGTTAATTTATTCTTACTATAATGTAAATAATTTGATAATTAAAATAATAATTCTAGTTCCTCCGGGTGTCATTTTGTTTAATACATACAAACAAACAAAATTGTTACATTAAAGAATTCAGTAACACTCATCACAAAATAAATGTCTGGAGCACGAAGTAATGTAAAACATAAGGAGGATGCACGAAATGCTTGTTGCTATGATATACATGTCTCAATTTTGCGGTACATGTGACAGAGAGATCCGAGACAAGGACCCTATAAAAAATACTCTACTATGTTGTCAGTTGATTTCTTTATGGTGTCAGATCTGTCAGGACAGAACATGTTTTAGTTTAAATAAACTTTAAACCATTGTTGAAATTTTAAAATTTTTGTAACTGCAATCAAATTCGTTGACAGATTTGTATTCTTAATTGTCAACGAAAAACAATACTAGCACGAATCAGCACATCCTTGAAATTGTACATTTAGTAGGTTCCTTGTCTCGGTGCTCTTTTTCTAAAACAGTACAAAATAAGGCTTTAACAACCAGGGTTCGTGCATACTCTTAAGTATACCAGGTGACACGAAAACATGTAACAACCGACCATTTTCTCAATTTTTAAATTATCCCTTTTAAATTGTAAAATGCATTTTACGACGTAAAACGGTGTTAATTTGGACTTCCTGTTCAACCGGAAGTAATAGCAATTTTTTATTTTTAATGGAACACCTTGTTTATTTTTGCATATTTGGATAGATTTTTAAATATCCTTCACAGCTATGTATAATACTTACCCATTAAATTTTAATTTCGGTCGCCATTAAAAAAATCTTTTTTAGTTTTTATTGCGGCAAGAAGATATTAAAAAAAATTTTAAAAAATCTCAATTTTTAAACGGCCATAACTTTTTTTTTTAATTCCCCTACTCGAGTTTTATTGTACTTTTTATGTTGCCATTTTATTTGCTTTAATTTAATGCCAATAACATACCTTATTATTTTTAAAATAGCAAGAAATACTAAATAAACGGATATTAAAAATAGCTACGTTTCTGCAACTAAGTAGGCTTTGAAAACAAAATACCAAGTTAAGCTAACCGTCACAACGATATAAGTAAAAAGTAGTAAGTTTGTATAACGACTTTAAACTATTTAAAAAAAATTACAATTTTACCAAAAATTCAAAACTTCAAGCCATTTGCGCTGACTGAAGAAATTATTTCACGGTTTTGGAATGTTAGACAGTTGTTAGTGAAGCAAAACCACAACTTTTGATATACAGGGTGAATAAAAAGTATAGGGAACATCGATGCTACAGCCTTAAATAATAATTTTACGAAAACAAGTTTATAACAAAAGTTTCCTATTAAGTTTTTTGCCACAGTTTGGCGTTTTTCATTTTTTTTTCAATTGTCATATGTTTCAGCTATGACGTCATCGACATTTTTTTTAAATGGCAACCTATACTTTTTATGGCATGACCAGTTAGTGCTTTTTATTCTCTATACAGCCATGTAAAAATATCATACAGTTGCATAATAAAAATTGTAAGAAAAACATTTATTTTTGTCACTGAAATACTTATTGCGAAATAAAAAAACGACAATAGCAGGTGCACAAATTAGTAAACTAGTTTCAAAACATATTTAACATTAATTTAAGAAAGCAAATGTTCAAACTGTTCGCCATTCACTGCCTGACAGTGGGCAACACGATAAGAAAATCCTCGAACTGCATTTTGAACTGTAGCAGGTGATATTAATTGCTCGTATATGCTCGCGGATACGAATTTTTAGATTTTCCAAATTGTCTGGTCTGTTTGTATACACTGTACTTTTAAGATGGCCCCATAAAAAGAAGTCAAGCGGGTTTAGATCCGGAGATCGCGCTGGCCACTCAATATGTCCTCTTCTTCCTATCCACCTATTTGTAAAAATTCCATCTAAATATTGACGAACGTGAATGCCATAATGAGGTGGAGCATCATCTTGTTGCAACCAAATTCTATCGTTCGGCGTGTCCGGATTTTCTGCATTTAGAAATAAAACAGCTAACGCGGGAACAAGTTCCAACCTCAAAAAATCCAAATACCGATCAGCATTTAATGTGCCATCAAAGAAAAAAGGACCAAGAATTCTGTCTCCTATAATTCCCGCCCACACGTTTACTTTTTGTGGATACTGTATGGGTAATTCTTCCATCCAATGTGGGTTATGTCGCGACCAATAACGGGAATTGTGCCGATTTACAGCTCCATTTAAAGAAAATGTGGCTTCGTCGGAGAAGATAAGAGAATTCACAACCTTTCTTATTTTGCATCTGTGTATCCCTAGCAACGCATCGATGTAATGTATTTCCAACAAACAAAATATAACAAACCTATCACCTACATTTTTGATACTTTAGTCACCTATAGCTTGTGAAGAAAATATTAATCACAATATAAAAAGTGGTTGTTATTTGAATTTTGACAGTGACAATTGACATATACAGTGACGGGATATTATTTACCTTCAGCATGGAAACGAAACATAATAGCTATTTATGTGACAAGTAAGAAAATGAAGGTGATTATTTTACGAGCCGCTAGGCGAGTAATGTAATCACATATGTGAAATAAACACCAATTTTCCTTACGTGTTGCATACAATGTTTTTTCTACTTTCGTTCGAATAAATGCTAAAGTGCAATACTTGACATTTTCATGACACCTATCAATCAATTCGAAAAATCAAAATTGCCTATGCCCGTTTTGACCAAATGATCTCACTATTTCACGGAGTAAAATAATGGAGTTCATTATCTAACCTAACTCAAATCAGCCCACATTGGAAACAATACAAATCAGGGTCACGGAACAATGGAAGTACACGGTCTAGCGAGGGATATAAATGAAAACGGCGAAAGGATGTTAGATTACTGCATAACAAACCAACTGCTAATAGGAAACACATGGTTTAACCACAAAACAATGCGCAAAATAAAGATATAAAGCGGAAGAACTAGGACATCAGAGTATGATTGATTACATCACATATACCAAAAGTGAGATATGCACTTATGCAGTACATGATGTGAAGGTAATAAGAGATGCGGAGTTAAATACAAAACATAGACTTGTGATAGCAGACACAAACATCCAGAAGTCACTCAAAGAACGAAATAAAAGATACACAAAAATCAAGTTGGAAGCTTTAGATAACCCAGAAAAGGCCAAGAATATTAAGATAATTTAACAGAAAACCTAAATACACTGAAAGAGCAAGAAACACACGAAGAGAACGGTTGGACTTTGAATAAAAAATGGAAACTCTATAGAGAAACACTAATAAGTAATAAAATCGGCAAGAGAGACATGTGCAAAATAGAAATAAAGCATAATTCCAAACAAAACCCAACAAAATGGTGGAACGAAAACGTAAGAAAAAAAATTAGAGAAAAGAAAGAAGCTTGGAACAAATACACAGGAAATAAAACAGAACAAAACAGAAGAGATTACATAACAAAGCGAAACGAAACAAAGGAAGAGGTAAAGCAAGCGAAGAAGGTTAACTGTGAGGATTTTGGTAGGATAATTAACTTTAAAAAAAAAAAGAAAACCGACTTCAAATACAAACACAAAATTAACATAAGTTAACTAAAAAGCAAAAAATAAATGTTTTTTATACAACAGTTTAATACTTATTTGTTGTTTCGTTTAATGTAATTAAGAAATTATTGTTTATTATATAATTATTAATTGTTTTATAATTTTGAAGTCGGTGGCAAGTAAAACATAAAAATTCGAATCTAATTTGTTATTGCAGCAAGGTATATAATTTTTATGTTTTACTTGGCACCGACTTCAAAATTATAAAACAATTAATAATTATATAATAAACAATAATTTCTTAATTACATTAAACGAAATTAGAAATAACAGAGGATGAAATAAGGGAAGCCCTGAAGAAAACCAAAAATAGCAACATAGCCCCAGAGCTGCTCAAAAAAGGAGGACCGATTATAATTAAATAAATGAAAAAAAACTGTTCCTGCAGAAATGGAATACAGAACAAATACCAGAAGAATAGGAAAGGCAAAGGAACATCATAGTTCCCGTATACACAAGAAGAAACTCCACAACTATAGGGCAATATGACTATCGCCAGTGACTCTAAAATTATACACCAAAGTAGTAGGGCAGCATGAGATAAAAGATAAACTAAAAGACAAACAAGCGACCTTCCGACCAGGAAGACAAACACAAGACCATATCTGTACTCTTAAGAGCTGTAAGCGAAAAATTAATCGAAAGAAAAAGAATGTCTATCTAGCTTTTCCTAGACTTAAAAGCGGTTTTTGTCCAGCTGCGACGGAAATATATTTGGGAATCACTCGAACAACTGCAAGTAAAACCCAAACTACAAAGAGTCATTGAAATTATAAATAATAAAGTTGTCGGAAAAGTAAGGCTGAACGGGTAAATGTCAGAAGAATTCCAAATGGAAAGGGGTATCAAGCGAAGAGACAGACTAAGTCCACTTTTATTTGTGATGGACTATATCTATAAAAAATGTAAAAACGAAACAAGAAACATAGGGTACTATAATCTAAACCCCGTGATGACACAAGATCTGTTATACGCCGACGACAAATTACTAATGGAAATAAATCAAAACCTACTACAGAGAAACATAAACGTATGGAAAATGTATCTAGAGGAAAGCGGTATGACCATCAACACCAAAAAAGCAAGGTAATGCACGTTACGATAGAAGAGAACAGGTAATTAGAAAACGTAAACACATTCAAATACCTGGGAGTACTGATTAGCAAACGTGAAAGAATAGACTAAGAAATTACACGCAGAATAAGGAAAGGAAATCGAATTTATTAACAAATAAATAGTACTCTGATAGGAAATAAAAGCTTAGTACAAAAGCAAAAATTCAGTTTTATAAAACCATATACGAGCGAACAGAAATCTGCCGCACTGAAATATCTAAGGCGCAAGACAAAGAGAGATAGAGTGCCAAACAGAAGTGTGCCCGATAAACTACAGCTTACCCCAATGGTAGAGAACATAAAAGTGAAGCAGCTCCAGTGGTATGGGCATCTGATCCGCATGAACAATGAACGATGCCCTAAAAGGATTTTTGAGATGAGATGCGAGGGAAAAATAGCTAGGCGAAAACCTAGAATTAGATGGGAAGATAACATCCAAGAAACAGCCAGAGAAAGACGACAAACCATAAAACAGATATGGACCCTAACTAGGGATAAAAAGAAATATAAACAATGGAAGAAGAGGAAGTAAGCAAGTAAGTATAAGTTCTAGCTTTACTTCGTTGAAGTCCATATTGATTGAGTATAACGGTACAGTTTTTAAATGTTTCTAAATTTAAAAAGCTTCTAGTATATCTAATTTACGTTTATCCTCACAAAAGTATAAACATTTTATAGTGTTATTAGATATCATTGAATGATTGCGTTCTAATAAGTGTTTAGCGTAGTAGGATTTATGTGGGTGTTTGTATTTGTAACAACGTACGTGTGCAGGGCGGGGCTTGGATTTACTCGGAAATAACAGTTTGTAGGCATTGTGCAGGGGATAGCTGTGGTCTCGGTTAATATTGTTAGGAGTTTTGTGTATTTCTATGGATTCACGGATCACACGGTTGAGGTAGGTGGAAGAACGGGCTAGGATTTTGGTTTTGTCAAATTGAATGTTATGGCCTGTATCGTGTTTATGTTCTGCGATAGCCGACTCTGCGGGACGTTTCAGTCGAGTGCAGCGCTCGTGTTCAATACACCTACACCACCTACCTCTGTAGCATTTCTACCTTACATACACAAAACCACCGACCGCATCAGCAGACTACTTAAACAACAAAACATAAAAACCGTTTTTACTCCCTTTCAAAAACTTTCCAATTTCCTTCCTCCGACCAAAGACAAGTTACCTACCCTTCAATCCTGCGGTGTGTATAGTGTACCTTGCTCCTGTGGGAAAGCCTACATCGGTGAGACGAAGAGGCCGATCAGCGTTCGAGTTTCTGAACACGAGCGCTGCACTCGACTGAAACGTCCCGCAGAGTCGGCTATCGCAGAACATAAACACGATACAGGCCATAACATTCAATTTGACAAAACCAAAATCCTAGCCCGTTCTTCCACCTACCTCAACCGTGTGATCCGTGAATCCATAGAAATACACAAAACTCCTAACAATATTAACCGAGACCACAGCTATCCCCTGCACAATGCCTACAAACTGTTATTTCCGAGTAAATCCAAGCCCCGCCCTGCAACCGCTCAACCCCTACAGCCCGACAGCCAATCACAAACCCAGCATTCACACCTTGTTACCCACCCGTCCCTTATAAACCCGGTGCCTGCACCGGTCTCGCCAGTTGTGTTCCAGATCCCAAAGTGACCACAGCCCTGAAGATGTCCCGTGGAACCGAGGACGAAACGTCGGCAGTTCATGCACCGATGACGCGGCTCCAACCCGGAAGCCTAGCTGTAATTAGAAATTTTGATATAAGGTTTAAAGAACACGTACGTTGTTACAAATACAAACACCCACATAAATCCAATTACGCTAAACAATCATTTTATAACTTCTAATAACACTATGAAATGTTTACACTTTTGTGATGATAAACATAAATAGATATACTAGAAGCTTTTGAAATTCACAACCATTTAAAAACGGTACCGTTAATAACGAGCAAATCGGTCTCTTAAATTCACATCTATTGGACATTTTGGAATAAGAAATCAAGACATCTGCAGACGATTGCCGAGATCACGTCACCAAGTTCTATTGTTGCTATAACAACACTAACTGTTTACTTTTTAATATAACCTTTATAATGGCATGTAAACATGTCAAAATATGTATAAGGGTAATATAAATAAATATTGAGTGAAAAGTATTTTATGTATACTCAATAAAATTATTTATGTTGATACTTTACAGTTTGGTTACCAGAGCAACAGTATTACATAAAACATTCGTTAAATTACCGTAACAAGTCACATTCGCGGTTATGTGTTTTTTTGACAAATATTTATTTTGTTAACTGAAACTGGAACAAATTAACATTATAACGTTTGCTCTCGTCAAATTACTAAGTTTTCGTAAAAAAACAGAGGTGCGTTTGACAAAACACCTCTTATGATATTACCCTCGAAAATTTCGTACGTCAAAACTAATGTCTTAAACAAAATATAGGCAATTTGCTATGCAGAAAGTTTGAGTAATTTACCCGGAATATTTTTCAGCTTCACGAGTCGTATATGAGTGAATTACATATTTTTCGCATAATAGGTTGAATTTTTAAATTAATTGTATGTTTAAAACTATTAAATAAAACACATTAGTAATTTGCTTAAATTTATTCGCGGTCGCGTGATTGTCGGTATATTATGAGTGATCATTGATCAATTATATTACATTATTATATGGAGAATTTAAATTAATCAAGTCATATATTTGTTAGTTTTGGTAAACTATTGAATTTATTAAAACGAAACACTAATTAAGATTTTTTGCAATCTGAAAATGAAATTCGAAATATCAAAGTTGCGAATCATTAAATACCAAAACTACTTTTTAACTTGCAGTTCTTTTTAAGAAGTTTCAATGAAAAATTACCAATAATATAATATAATAGTAAATATAGCATTTATTGCCTTGATAAATTAGATTTTACATATTCATAATTAGAGTTACTGTAGCTACTAAAATAATGTTTATAACTTGTATTGATAATTGATATTTTCTCTGGCGTTTCTGGATCGTTACACATGTATATCCCATGCTGCCATCTTCTGATTAAATATTATAGCACAAGATAGTTGTTGGCAGTTAACTTTACAAGCGTTTCAAATTGATACCGTTAGTATGACATAGATGGCGCACTGGTAGAAGTTTATAATTTAAAAAAAGTATAATCTACGATTTTGTAAATTATAATTTGTTTAGTACAGTAAAGATTTCAAATTTAAGCAACACAAGCAAGCACTATAGAAAATTTTTAAATTCTGTTATGTAACGATGTGTCTAAGTTTTACATGAATTTTTGTGCCGAGAGAAAATACGAGAAACGGTACGGCAAAGCAGCAGTGGTGACTACCCGCTACCTTTAGGCAAAATTACACATTGCATCAGAATTAGAGCAGATTTGTTAGTTTTACTTGTACATATTTTAGAAAAAGATAGAATTATACAACTTTACTAAAAGAAATAGTTAAAATGAAATTGACGCGGTTCACCACTATAACTCACCTCATCGTTATAAATCACCACGATGTTTAGGTGTTAAAGTTTTCAATATGTTACCAATACAGGTAAGAAATTGTAAATAGATTAATCTATTTAAAATTAGCCTTAAACGCTTTTTAATCGATAAATGTTACTATTCTATCAATGAACATATTATGTAGTATGGTATGTATGTATGTGTGTAGAATATTGTACTCTTTACATTGACTATTCCTATACAATTTTTTACTATTGTCTCTTGGAAAAGAAATATTATTATTATTACCTTACCTGGTCAGTGGTCACTTCATGTGCTAGTTTTGGCCATGTTTTAAAAAAACTAAAAATATGGTAATTAATCGTTTATTAAACATTAAATACAAAACTAAACAATGCACTCTAAATAACATAACTTTTAAATAATAGAGGTACATAAATATTGGAATAATAACTATTTAAACATAACTAAAGGAACTCCGTGTATTTAGCCATTTCAGGAACTGAGTGTATATACCTTGTTTTTTTTTAATAAGACAGTCATTGTTTTCTTGAATATCGTCGTATTCATACATCATCAAACACATTCTGGCTTCGTTTCTCCAAAAGTTTTCAGGGTATCCCCAGAAATTTTTTGTTTTAATGTACTATCTTAATAAAAAATATAATAAAAGTGCATTTTTTTCTTTAAATCGCTATAACCTAAAAACCAACGATCCCAATTTATGTATGATGGTAGATTTGAATGCAGTTTTTTGCAAGCTTTCCAACGAGCTCACACGAAGTATAGGTCGCTAGTTAAAAAAATTAAATCAAGGTGGCTGGGGGTGCAGAGGTTGACGTTGGAAAACAAAAGATATCACATAAAGATGGAGTTATATTTAAATCAATTTAAGTGTCCGAGTATTTTGTCAAAACCCAAGGCGCTACAGAAATACGAATTTTATCCCTTACATTTGAATTACCCTGTATATTACACAACTTAATCGAGAAACGGTACTGCAGTGAATAGGAAAATTTTGAAATTGATATACATAAAACCTATTTTACTAAACGCGAAATTGTTGATTAAATAATTTATTATTTACGGGTTTTATTGTCAAAATTTTTTTAAATAAACTAAATGTTATATACAGGCTGAGTCAAGCCATACGCTTTTTTTTTAGTGAGTTTATTATTGGGTATTTATTAAACATTTTTGGTATGCATATGTTTCGAAGAGTGCTCTACAACCTGGCGCAGTCAGTTTTTTGATTGGACGTCAAATGTCAAAATCGCGATTTTCAACTGTTTATTTTTAAATGGAACGGTACGACTTTTTTTGGCTTAGACGATGCTGTATGATGTTTACAGTATGATCCTTACTGAATCTTGACCAAGTTTTTTCGGTCGATGACTTTTCTTTGCTTTACACTAAACATTTACCACTTATTATTTAAAATTTTATTGCACACACACACATAAAATTATGAAATACAGACGTTGTAGTAATTTTAATTATAAATAATTTGCAGAATTAAAAAATATTATCTAGTTATGTAGTGATGGAAGAAAAAGAATATTAGGGAACTGTGTAAATGTATATTCACAAATAATACAACAAGTGATCTAAGTTGCAGGCTTCCGCGGCCGTTGTTAATAACAGCTAGGCTTCCGGGTTGGAGCCGCGTCATCGGTGCATGAACTGCCGACGTTTCGTCCTGGGTTCCACGGGACATCTTCAGGGCTGTGGTCAATTTGGGATCTGGAACACAACTGACCACAGCCCTGAAGATGTCCCGTGGAACCGAGGACGAAACGTCGGCAGTTCATACACCGATGACACGGCTCCAACCCGGAAGCCTAGCTGTTAATACAACAAGTGATTGCGATTTTTTGATGAAATTGTCGTGTAAGTTCACGAGTTTAACTTACACCACAATTTTATCAGAGAAAAATCGCATCACGAGTCTCATTCGTCTTGACTATATCACTCGTATTAGTTTTGGCGAATTTTTTGTAGCACTGAATTACCCGAAAATGCTCGAGTGTTTTCGGGAATCGGCGCTCTTGACATGATACTGTTTGGTTGTTTTCAAATGTTTTGTAGTGGCGTCCTTTTGGAAATTTAGTTTTTTATTTCGACGTTTTTATTTACTATTACTGTAAAGTGTTGTTGTAAAAATGGACCGTTTTGGAAAAAATTGTTATGTGGTATTTCATAAAATGTTTGAGGTTATGTACATTATTTTGTTCTATGATTTTAGTTCATATAATCTGTCACACAAGGTACAATTTTAATGTAAATATCTACTTATATTTTTAATGCATATCAGCATGCTATTGTTAAATTTATGGTAGGAGTACACTAAAATTTGAGACGATCGTGATTTGAACACTCGCAATTCATGTTGGTTGACATTGGCATCGTTACCATCGGCTACCGTCAACGTCTCTCCTATTTGAAGAATGAAAAACTATATTAAAATAATAATAGATATACCCAAAAGTCAGTGCACATCAGTTTTAAACGCTTGTGACATTAATTTAAGACTCAAGAGCGATTATCTGAAATAGGATCTGTAAAGAAGTCCAGTCCAGTCCAAAGACAACAGCATTTCGTGGAACCCGAAATTGCCGATACTTTCTTCATTGAAATCCTGGGCTTCTGGCAAAGTACAATATTATCACTATGAGGCAACAGTGTTAGGGGGAGTACCTATAAATTAAAATCAACATACTCGAACCAATATGCTTTAATAACTACCTGTTCCCAAAATCATAACGATATCGTGTTCCCCTTTCAGCTACACAATTCAAAGAATCATAACATTAAACATAATTTTAAAAGAATTATAACATTGAATATTACTACTCTAAATAGAGGTTTCCTTCGGTCCGGGTTTAGTATTAAATGTCAACATGAATAACCTCTAACAGTTCGTCCATCCCAACAGGATATTGTCCTCGAAATCCACTGAGTGGGAACAGGACCAGTGTCGACTGACTGTTGATTAAACGCTCTCTGATCCTGATGTGCGGGTTCTGTATTTCCACCATAACAGGAAAAAAAACAAAATTTAGGCATAAAGGAACACCTTGTCAAATATTTGACACAGGTATTGCATCGTACCAACTGAGGCACCCTGACAACTAGTGATTAAAGTTGAAAAGAAGACCAATAAGAAGATGTGAGGATGACCTTAAAGAAGCTCTAGGAGAGGATTGCAGCAGGATGGCATTGGACAGGGATCGATGGTGTACTTATGGGGAGGCCTTTGCTCGGCAACGAGACGAGTCATCTTAATGTCAATATAAAAAACAATCAAACACAATAGTAGTAATATAGTATTCAAATATTTTATTAATAACTAATATTTCAAACTAATATAAGAATATTCATTTAGTATACAATGTATTAAGTATTTTTGTAATCTTGTTATAAAGGCGACGGGGGAAATAAAAAATAATTTAATTTAACTTTAATTATTAGGATATTACAAAAATTCAATCGTCTTCTGCAAAAAAGATGCAGTGTTGGGGGTCTTGACTATTTACTAAGCAGCACAGGTATGGTTTACCTTCACTGTTCATACTGATTCCAATTAGAAGGTAATTTTTTATACTAGGATATTGATCCAAGATTTCAACATAAGGTACCCTTTTAGTTTCACTACCGAAAAGAATTTCTGAACAGGCCTAGCGTGAAGATTCCTTGGTTAAGTCACAATCACCAGATTTGTTGTACTTCATCTCGAATATACAAGCGAAATATCATCATGCAGCCACAGGTCAATTCTGCGAAATTCTGTCTTATTTGCTGGCTTAAAATGTTTCTCCATACAGCATTCTGTGAACCCTGTTTTAAGCATGGTGGTATACAATGCAGCCTGTATTGAACGTTCATTTACACCTTCCTGTCCTTTGAAATTCGAAAGAAGCATTTTCAAATGATGTGGAAATCACGCAAGATTTTCTTAAATCTCTCATCGTCTCTATCTAAAGGCAAATCTCTAAAAACTTCTGCACATTTTCTCATAGCCCAGTCACTAAGTCCACAAATCGTTAACGGGGAATTCCTGAACATTTCCTGAAATGCAACGAAAACATCCGCATTGGGAATTTTCACACGAATTAGGTCATGCATTTATGTATTATTGTTTAAACCATTCTTAACTTTTCAATTACTTCATTGCCAAAAAACTGCATTTGCTTAGATTTAAATAGTAGAGTTGAGGTTATGGTACAGTTGACATGCAGTCGATTGGGTTTTACACCTTGACGTATTAGACGTATTGTGTTATTTTTTTAACAATAATTCCTTTCCTTTTGTCAAATAGCTAGTTACCTACAGCCAGGAATGTTAAAATAATGGAATTCCTAAAATAATTATAGATGGTACAGAACAGCTTTTACCGAGGAGGCTTTTACTGTTAGTAAAATAAACACACCGAATAGGGCTCTTAAGACGAATTACATAGGTAACCCTTTTAATAATTATTGAAAAATCTTACCAATTAAATACGAAGCTCCAAAAACCCACTGTGAAAAATGTCACATATTATGTGATAGTGGGAAGTGGAAATATCGAAATAACCGAAAGTGGCGAAAGTCGAAACCAACCTCAGCACAGTAATGTTAACGGGAACTGTATTCGTCCGTCGTTGTGTCAACTACGATACTCTGGAGGTGGCGCTAGTCATAACATTTTATGCATTTTAACCGAACCCGTTTTAAAATTAGAACATTTCTAACTTTTAATTATTTCCATAATATAAATAAAACACTTTCGGATAATCATGACTAAATGTATAAAGGGTTAATAGCATAAAATTAAAAAAATTCGATTTCAGTAAGTTGTGTTACAAAATACAACTAATAAAACAAAGTTTACGTTTGCATTACACTTACAGACCATGTAAAATCGTAACAATTAGCTTGTGATATCATGTCTATTCAATTAGGTATACAAATTTTTAAGTCAGCTAAAAAGTATTACTGTTAATTTGAATAAGAGCAATCTCCACTATAGAAAAAAATTGTTTTAATAAATTTAATAAATAAATTTCAGCGTAATTTAAGCGATGTTTATAAACTATACGAACGCTTGAAAACCGACCATCTTACCGTTTAGTAGAATAAAGAGAGTAGAACACAGTATAAAGCTAGAAGAAAAAAAAAGCTTCTTCTAGCTTTATCACTGTGGTAGAACGCTCACTTGGCTACTTGCGCTGAACGCAAAAACGCTCGAAAGTCAAAATGCGTTCCAAACCGATGTTTCTTATTCGTGTTAGGAGAGCTAATTTTTGATTACTAATTTCCTTGGTAAACAACAAAGACACGTATGAGGCTAGTTCAACCCAAGATCGTTTTACATAAGCCCAGCTTCACACATTCCTTGTAACCGGGGGTGGAGTGTTGGAATTGAGTCGTGCAGGCGCCAATGACCGACAAGGGTCGCAAAGAAACGGCGTCACATGTGGAAACATGAAACAAAGAAAAGGACTCACCATCTGTCGCTATCTGATGTACTGTTGTTTAACTCACCGGGGGGCCCACCCCTCACGCCTTGGCAGAATGGATAATTCACAGGACTTCTAACATCTAATCACACTTTGATTGGCTACATCTCAATGGTAATTACTTCCAGGTTACATGCCATTGGGCAATTAATCTTTCTTGTTAATATACAAATTAACACCTGTAAACCAGTTTGCACTGCTGCACCCCCGAAAGGGTCAATAGGGGTGGATCGCCAAACCGCCTATGTCAAGTGGCACAGCGGGAATTGCAACCACTAGTGCACTAGATTATTTTACAGGTAAATCACACAGATTCCATGCAGAGCAAAACAAAAGCATGCTAAACCACTCTACATGCAAAACCAATCTGCCGATCTACCCCAGTTCAGAGCACATGCGTTTACGCCCCTTACTTAAGCCGGGTTATTTATGTATCCTGCACCCCTTGGCCGGAGTCGTATCTTGACCCAAATTCTCAATTAGTTACGCCACACAGTGGTCGGAAAAGCGAAAAAGCTGGCCAAAAGTCAAAAAATCAAAGTCGCCAGATGGTCGTAGTAATAAGAATTTATCAACAGGGGGAGCTAGTGAATAGTTTGACAAAAGGACAGATAGCTACCTTTTGTACCTGCTTCTTTGCAGCAGCCCAACGTACGGCTGCTGTCAGGGTAGCCTGGGCTGTTTCTCTGCAAATATAATATTGCGCGGTATTCATATTGTAATAATATGTTACTGGAGTGTGTGCTTTCAATTTCGTGCAATGGAGAGTGTTTCTGGAGGTATGTAGAATATTTTTATGCAATACAGTTTAATTCTGAATTTTGTTTGAATATATTTAAAGTTGTGTTAAACAATTGTCTAAAATAACTATAAATCTAAAAACACATGCATCATTTATCATCGAAAAAGTTGTGATCCCAGGAGATCCAGCCAAGTTTTACAATTGAGTGTACAGCTAATAGTGCATACTTCGAGAATTTACAAAGAAATCTACCAAGTTTTACCAAGTTTGGCTACACTTGTAGCAGAATGTTGGCATTTCAAACAGACGTTGTTACATTACACCCTCGAGTTACAGGTAATCTCCGGTGTATTGTTAAATGGGGTTGCGATGGAAGTTCGGGGAGGTGAGTACAATCAAAAATTTAGTAATGATGGAAGCTCAGATGCATCAATATTTTTAACATCACTTGTTCCTTTACAAATTGTTGGCGAAGACAATGAAATGCGTCAGGAGATTGTAGTTTGGAAAAACCCTCGTCCGTCTTCCACTCGTTTCTGTCGTCCGATTCGATTGCAATTCCTCAAAGAAAATGTTGAATCTACCTTAACCGAAAAGCGCGTAATTAAAAGCCAAATTGACTCCCTGGATCCCTTTAAAATTTGTATCGATGGGAAAGAAGTTGTTGTAAAATTTCAAGTACATTTTACCATGATAGATGGCAAAGTATGTAATGCGGTAACAGACACAACATCCGCAATGCGTTGCTACTTGTGTGGAGCAACGTCAAAGGAATTCAATAATATTAAAGCAATTTAAAAAAAAGTCATTCGTGTAGAGCACTTAGAGCTGGGTTTGTCAAATTTGCACGCATGGATACGATGCTTTGAATATTTATTACATGTCGGTTATAAGATTGGTATCCATAAATGGCAAGCGCGTAAAGGGCCTGACAAAGAAATAACTGAACAGCGCAAACTTGTTATTCAGAAAGCTTTTAAGGACAAATTGCATTTGAAAATTGACTGTCCGAAACCAGGGTCTGGCACCACTAACGATGGTAACACCGCGAGGCGATTCTTTGAAAATTCGACAGTGTCTGCTAGAACCCTCGGAGTAGACGAAAATTTAATCTACAAATTTCATATCATACTGCAAGTAATGTCCAGTGGGTTTGCTGTCAAGATTGAAGAATTTAGAAAATACTGTCTGGATACTGCTGAACTGTTTGTGAATTTATACCCATGGTTTTGTATGCCAACGACTGTGCATAAGATTTTGATACACGGTGCTCAGATTATTGAATGGGCCCCGCTTCCAATTGGGCAAATGTCAGAAGATGCCCAGAAAGCAAGAAATAAAGATATAAAAAAATATCGGGAACATTTTTCTCGAAAAAGCTCTAGGGGGAATACGATGCGGGATGTTTTTCAACGCTTATTGATTACGTCAGACCCATTTATATCGAGCATAGGAAAACAGTTACCGAAGCAAAGTAAAAGCTTTTCCTCCGAGGCTAGGGTACTCTTTCTTTGCAGTGATCGTTTTCATGCCGATGATGATGATGATTCGAATGACGATAATGAATAACTATTTATAGTCTTTATTACATTATTTTATATACTGATAAATTTATTGTAACACGTTCACATACATTTGCCTAATAAATAATTTTGCATTTTGGAATTCTGGTTTCAAATTCGTATTCAGCGACCTCAAAAACCAAAGTGTACAAAGTTTCGCTCAAATCAAATTTTTTTTTTCAAAATGCGTCGGCCATTTTGAATCCGCCATTATGAATTTTGAAATTCTGGTTTTAAATTCGTATTCAGCGACCTCAAAAACTTGAGTATCCAAGATTTTGCTAATTTCGGAAACTTATCCTAGTTTTGGCCAGCTTTTTCGCTTTTCCGACCACTGTGCGCCAGTGGAATATTACGTGAATTTATTAAGACAAAACTTACATTTAAAAGCTACAATACAAAGTCATACCACCGAATACTTAAAACATAAAGAAAATTATACACCAAGATAAATGTATCCCTAACATTCGTTATTAAAGTAAACGATGCACGATCGGGCGGGCGTATTACCTGTTTGTATATCTTTAAAAAATCATTTTAGTTAGGTACCTAATATGTACGTCTCGCAAAACTATAATTTCTTTTTAACGTTTATAACAACGTTTTATATTCACGTTCAGGCAATGTGTTATTGTATTAGGTAAGTGGTAAATAAAATTTCATTTTTAATCAGTAACAAAATTTTTTTTAAATTAGCTTACAATTAGAAAAATACAACATTATATGACCGATAAGAAACCGTCTTCGTAACATCCGTAACAGCTATGTTGATACAGCATTCGTTTCACGGACAAGAGGACCCGAGTTCGATTCCCACCAACACTCAACAACTTTGTTTACTGTTTATATTTTTGTAATATTGTTTAATTTTATGTATTATTGTAGACGATTAGAAATTATAACGGACAAGACTTAAATAGCTCAGTTGGTCAAGAGTTAGATTGATGATTAAAAGGTTTTGGGTTCGAATCACATCACCGCTATTTTTATTAAGAATGCAGTTGTCTTAAATCTGGACTGGTGAGATCTCGAGTGGCCATAGAGATTGATGACCCACGAAGATTAACGGGCAACCGAGTGCTGCCAAATATTCTCAAAACATTTCTCGGTTTTGGGACTCTTCCATTTATTCACGACTTACAGTAATATCGAACAATGATGTGTTTAACATTAAAAATGACTCCTTTTTATTAATTTGAGAAGCGTTAGTCGTGCTGGTGTTAACACATTAAAGACCTGTCCTGTTAATATAGGAGTGATGGTCGTGCCGATGATTCTCCTCGATAGACACATACCTATAAATGGTATAGACTGTCGTGAAAGAGGAGGTGCTGTATAAGGATAGATCGGATTGTAGTCGGAACGAAAACGGGGAATGTTTTGCACTTTTTCAAATTAACTCAATAAATATTGGTTTGAAAATTTTAAGCTTCTATGAGGACTTTAAAAATAAAGGACCTTTATAGACACTTTTTTTTATAGATTTTTTCATTGTACCCAATCGAATTGACCCTGGTCTAGAAATAATATCTAGAGTTAGTTTTAAAATTATATAGGTACCTATGTAAATTCATGGCTTAATAGTAGACATTTTTTTTTATTGATTCTTCAGCGATTCCAGATGGAACGGGTGGTATGGAATTGAAAATCCAGGGTCCGGAGTGGTGGACCCTAAGTTCAAAAGGGTAAAAAGCCATTTTGGGGTATCTAAAAATGAGGGACTTTGACCTCCTCTTCAATTATTTTAATAAATTTTTAGACCTAATTTCCATGATTTTTACTTTGTTTTTCAAAGTGCCCAATTGCCCTGGTTCAGAAATAAAAAATCTATTTTGGGGTGCCGAAAACCGAGGGATTTGAATAAGATTTTTGGCTTTTTTCGTTGTTTTATTCCCATTTTTGGTGAATTTTTAATAATTTTTTCATGTGTCCAATTGGCCTGGTCCAGGAATTAAAAGGTTTTTGTTGGTGATTTTTAACGATTTTTTCGTGTGCCCAATTATCAGTGGTCTATAGATCTTGGAGCCCTTTTCAGTTGTTTCATATCCTGTTTTTTGGTCGTTTTTCAATGATTTGTGCATGTGCCAAATGCCCTGGCCCAGAAGTAAAAAGCCATTTTGGGGTGTCTAAAAACAAGGGATATTATAAGCTTTTTTTGGGTGTTTTTGAGATAATTTTGCTTGATTTTGGGTGCTTTTCAACCATTTTTTCGTGTGCCCAATTTTTGGTGGTCTATAGATCTTTGGGTACGTTTGGGGTGCATACAAAATTAGTGTTTTTTGAAGAATTTTGGGCCCTTTTCGGTTGTTTCATATCCGTATTTGGTCGTTTTTCAATGATTTTTGCATATGCCAAACACCCTGGTTCAGAAGTAACATTTTATATACTACTCAAGCATTTTAGCGAATGTAGAATTGTAGCATTATAGCGTTCGCATTGGCCGTTGACTCGAGGCGTCGCCACTGCATTGATCACATGTCTGATTCCCAAAGCTTGTAAAAATAGCTTCATAGATTTTGATGTTAAGGCACTGCCTCTATCGGATATTAATCGGGACGGAGCACCAAATAAACACATGAAGTTCTCCAACGCTTAACAAACATGCTTTGCTTTTGTATTCTTAAAGTTTTCCGGACCAGCTTAAAAGCTATACACAGAATCGTTCACTGTTTTACACTGATACTTCTCTCAATATTGGCGTTGTGAGGGCATCTCCACTAAAGGTCCTTAGTCACTAAGTTCGTCTTCTGATGATAGTAGATCCTGCGGTAGTTTACGTTTAATTCGTTGGTGGATACATTTTTCTCCTAACATGTAATGGACTGCGCCTGGACACTCACTAAGTTTACTGTGAAAAGTTTTAATGCACTTTTTTACGTACGTCTCCACTGTGGGAATTTGTAGATCTTGGTGTATTTGAGTATTTCGAACAAACCAAGGAGCGTTTGTTGCTATGCGTAACACTTTATTTTGAAATGTTTGTATTTTGTTCACTGTTGTTTTAGCCTCAGCGCCCCAGACTGGGCTGGCATAGGTTATTAATGGTCTTAATAAAGATTTGTAAAGCAATAGGGAACAGGTTAATTGTAGAGGTATTTTACGGTTTAATATAGGATAGAGTTTTGACAATCTTGCGTGGCATTCACTTAACTTTTTGTTTACATGTATTCTCCAAGTCAGACGTTTATCAAGATGGACTCCTAGATACTTGACGCCTTGATCAGAGGGGTTCCATTTGATAGGGTTATCATTTATTACAATGTTGGGTGGGATGGGCCGTCGTAAAGTGAATATATTTGCTTCACACTTTGAATGGTTAAGTTCTATGTTCCATTTACATAACCACTTGTTTAGATTGTTCAGATTTTCTTGTAAGTTGTAAGCTGCTGTGTTGATGTTTGCGCTCTGTGTTATTATAGCTATATCGTCTGCATACATGGCAATAGCTGAGTCGTTTGGTTGGGGAATGTCGTGCATCAAAATATTATATAAGGTTGGACCTAAAATAGAGCCTTGGGGGATACCGGCTGCAATTTGTTTAACTGAAGATAGTGTACCATTGACTCTGACTTGGAATTGTCTGTTTTCCAGAAAGGATTTAATGATTAATACCATGTAGCTCGATAAGTCAAGATTTATCAGTTTGTGCATTAAGCCATCCGTCCATACTGTGTCAAAAGCCTTGGCGATGTCAAGGAAGGCAACAATGGTGTGCTGCTTGCGTTCGAAGCCTCTCTCGATGATTTCTGCTATTCTTAAAAGTTGATGGGTTGTGGAGTGTTGAGCCTTAAATCCAAACTGGAAGTTGGGGATTGCGTTTACATTTTGTAATTCTGACCTTAGCCTGGTCAGTATGGCTTTCTCAAAGAGTTTAGACAGTACAGGTAATAGACTGATTGGTATGTAATTGGTGGGGTGGTGATTGTTTTTGCCTGGTTTCGCAAACATCAATATGTGGGCCATCTTCCATGTTGTTGGGAAATATCTGCCGTAATATAGCAGAATACGAGTCGTAATATTTGGTTAGGTTTCTAAAGTCACTGATATTGCTTAAATTAATACGCAAGAAGTTACCTTTATTGGCTGTGCTGAATTCTTGCTCGACAATCGCTTTGATATCCTTTAGAACTTCTTGATAATTTCCAGCATCGTGCAGAAAGATAGGAGGTATTTTTGGTTTGCTATCATTTGATTTTTGTTCCGTTGCTTGTTCGGTTGATTTATCCTGTTGTTTGTCTAAATCCATTGGCGTAGTATTTTGTGTATCACAGTTTTTATCTTGTATATCACAGTTTTTACCTTGGTAAATTATCTGCGTTGTAGAGGGAGATAGGTAAAATTTATTAATTGTGATAAGTTGTTCGGGCTCAAAAAGATACTTTTTATTAGGGTCATTGCAATCTAGGGACAGATTGCTGCTATCACGTTTGTTGTCCTTTGGCATTTTTACTGTACTTTGGGCCTCCAAGAAGGCCTTGTTAAAATTATTTTTAATATATCACTATTAAGTTATTTGATATTAGCACCAGTTAAACTAAATATTTTGGAGTTATTTATTGATAACACGTCTGCTTTCACTGATAGCTCACACGTCCGATCACGACCAGTGTTGACACGCGACTTTAAAGGCTTCTGTAAACGTAAACTTTGAGAAGGCATCAACCATGACGAGCATGTACGCGTTTTTCTTTTTTTTTGAGATTTAACGAAAGGTCCCAGATGATTTATATGTATTGTTTTAAAGGGTATTGTAGCTTTAGGGATCGGATGCATAAGACCCGGTCGTGGACTCCTGGTATTTTTCATTATAAACAGTTGAAACACGCAGCCACATATTTTTTTTATAAACGGCTTCATTTGAGAAAACCAGCAATTTCGTTTAATTCGCTCCAGAGTTTTCTCTGCCCCAAAATGTCCAACGTCGTCGTGATTTAATCGGCAAATTAACCACCGACATGATTTAGGTACTACCCACTTTTGGGCGTCATTAATTTTCCTGTATAAAAAATTTAGCTTCAGAACAAAATTTTCGAAATAATTTTTGTTATTTTTGGTTTTTGGAGACCGTAGGATATGGGTGAGTTTGCCAAGCTCTTCATCTTGACTTTGCAGTGCTACTACCCATTCTTCTTCTGTGAGATTTATAATGTTATTTGAAACTACTTCTGACGTTGGGTTGCGACTAAGATAATCGACGTGGCTCATTTGTTTTCCTGATCTGTAATTTACATCAAACGTAAATTCTTGTAGTTCAAGCCACCAGCGGGCTACGCTCGGCACCAAATCTTTCTTTTGAGCAGTAGCTCGAATTGCGGCACAATCTGTATAATGGAAATGGAAGCCCAGTAAGTACTCTCGAAAGTGTCTTAAAGCAAACAACACCGCCATTGTCTCCAGTTGGTATGAGTGATAAAGACTGTGTTCATAAGAACATTGCTTACTAAAGTATGCAACTGGATGGCAACTGGATGGCAACCATCCCTATAACGTTGTATTAAAACAGCGCCTACTCCAATACTGCTGGCGTCTGTGTGTAATTCTGTTGGTAACTCGGGAGCAAATATTTTCAGTACTGGTCGGCCAGTTAAAATTGTTTTTAACGGGTTAACCGCATCTGTTTGCGCGTCACCCCAAAACCATATAGTTCTTATTCACCACCTATATACGTCACCAATCTGAGTACATTTGGTGCCCGTTAATTAAAACGTACCTTTGAAGTCGTCCGCACAAAAAGCCACAGTCTCTCGTATGGGGCGCCAAGTGTAAAGTGAAAATTTGCTGTGCATTTCACGGTATTTAAGGCAATTTGTCCCAATATTTATTATATACACACACATTTAGCTAAATGCTTTTTATTTTAATAAATTATTCTAGATTTAAATAAATTCTTAAACATTACGTTTCAATATTCCAATATTTAACAAAGCATTAGACATTTACACTTGGCGCCCCATACTGACATCATATTTTCTATGATTCTTAAGAAGTCATATACGGTATGTTCAAATATTTTTCTATTAGGAACACTTTCGATTACCTTTTATTCTTTGCTAGGTCTTTATAAAAGCCGTTCATCACATAACATTTGTTGTAGAAACATCGCAGTTCCAATCTTTTGATGCCTAAATTTTCGTAGTAATTGTTTCAGAATGTTCTTCTAACAAATTCGTAATAAATCATGATTCAAGGCCGCCGACCTCGAAATTATTAACAACTCCTGAAAATCCATGTATCGGCAATGTTGATATTGGGAGCACCTATCCCATTCTGCTAATCTAGCAAATTGCACTGCATATTGTCAATGGTTGCGTCAATAAATTTTAAATTTCATCAATTAATTATTTTTCAATACAGGCATCTACTTTTGCTGCTGTTTTCTTAACTTTCGTAATCTTATTCTACGTTGACCAGACAAAGACGTACGCATCCCAATGATGCTGCTAATCGCGCTTTGCGATTTCCCATCTTGCATAAAATTGCACAACATGCATTAAATTGGACCACACAAATTATGTAGCTTTCGTTTTCACTTAAATAACTGGCAAACTCGAACGCCAGGATGTGATTTGAACGGGCCCAGTGATGGCGTCCCGACCGCTTTAGCTTCATTGTTTACGTCATTTTTTTTTGTTTTAAAACAAAGATCACATTCTTACTTGTTTGCAGGCATGGGCCAATGTATACAATAAACTGATATTTTACTTCTTTGTCCAAAAATCATCAGAAATCGACATTAACCTTATTAAAATTGTATAATTAATAAATATTATTGCCTTTTATTAAGCTAACATTTAAAAAAATAGCCGCCATATTGGCTCTGCCATGAAGACATTGCATGTTAAACTGCTTGAAATAGAAACCCCTGTACCAAATTCCATGATTCCACAATTTTCCAAAGTACAACTCCTGAAATTGTAATTTAAAAGCATTAATGAAATGTTATGCGACATGCAAATAATTAAAAATGTTATAATTAAAATAGTTACACTTGGGTTTTGTAAATAATAGGTGACTCTGGATATAAGGGACATCATTTAAAAAGTTTGTTATTAAGTTTTAGTGATTTGGTTTCTATAATTTTATAAAAATGGATTAAATTACAGGAAACTACGTCAAAGTAAAATTTGTATAGGATTTTGTGAGTTTAAATTAATTTTTACATGTGTAAAGATTGGAAAAATTTCACAGATTCTGAATATGAAGTTAGTTTTTAACAAGGTTTGCATTTAATTAAGATATTTATTAATTTATATAACATTTATTTGTCGTTCTAAGTCGACGTTTTATTGTTTTAAAAATGTTTCTTTGGCATTGGTCCATTAGTGATGTAAGGAAGAGTAAGGTGTTGCAACTCCTACCATTTGTCTGTATAAAAAATTCATCCTAAAAGTTTGACAATCTCGGGACTCCTTATAAGATTTGCGCATAGATGGCGCTTATAAAACTTCAAATTTAAGATATATTTCAAATTTGCCGCGGTTTGATAAATAATTTCTATCACTACTTGACCATTTTTGACACCTATCCTGTATACAACACTTATTTACTAAGGTTAGGTTAATAAGTTACTTTCGTTTTTACTTTTATTAATGAAATATGCAAGTAAGTGAAACATTTATTCTGCATTTTTACGTAATGTTTATAGTTTATGGTAGTTATTTTTTTGCTGGTTTTTAGTTGGAAAAAAGGTATAATGATACTAAAACCTAAATAATACCAACAACCAACAACATTGCACAAACAAGTCGCCACAATAAGCTGGTTTTCTAGTGCAAAAGCAAACTGTATTCATAACAGAAATAGTCAGTAGAATAATAAAACTCGTTACTTACTACTGCCAAATGTAAGCGTTGTTCCAGTCACTGCATGAACTTAACTTGGTACAAAGCATAATTTTAATACAAACAATTTATTTACTCATTATATAATTAGCAATTATAGGTAAGCAAAGTAGGTAATTTCACGTTGGGAATAGCAAATAATGATAAATCTTTTTTTTCGCCTTTTGATAAGCCGCGCAAACAACAGCATTTTGGCATTTTTGCTTAGAATATTACCGTGGTAATAAATAAATAAAAACACTTCTTACTTTTCAAATTTATTTTAAAATAAAATTGACATTTACAGTGGCGCCATCTGTTGAGAAAATTTACAAGGAGCCCTAAGATTGTCAAAGTTTGGACATGAAAACAATTGAATAGAGTGCAAACACCAGTCTTCATTACATCACTGGTCCATTTCTTAGTTTAGAAAATTTTTCTTGTGTAACTTCAGTTTTTTTCAAGCCGTGGTAGAGGTCACACGATTTTTGAACGGCTCCCAAAAATTATGATACATTTTTAAAATTAAATTTGAATTAAAGTATGCAAAGTTTATTAAACGTTGTGTTTTATTAGTAGAAAGAGTGGAAAGAAAGATTCATCGAATATAATTAAAGTAATTACAATAACCAAAAGTGAAAATTTATAAGCGTACTTTAATGGACACTATTTATGACAAGCAATTGTTTTTCTGAAAACCAAGTGACGCAATTGCTTGGATTCAGTTTTCTTCGAATGGAACTGCTAATTGAGTTTGTCTTTGGAAATATGGAAGATTTTTCAGATTGTTTCAATTAAATAATTGAAATTTCATCTTCCTGGAAAAATATTTGATTCCTGAAAATACAATTGAAAGTGAGGTTGGTTTTGCCTAAGTTAGTTTTTTTCAAGTTTCAGTTTTCTAAGTATTGAAATATTCTGATCAAACTACGACAAGAAATGAACAGTTGTGTAAAGTGATTATTCAAAATATTAAAATAAACTGAATTTACCATCAAAGGAAAATAAATATTAACTTTACAACGTGTTGCCGGCAAACAGCTGGTATAGAAAATCAAGCTTTACAGTGACGGATTCGATTTAATAAGGAGGAACGTAGTGACAGGACCGGAGTTACATAATTTTTTATTTATAAGAAATGCCAAGTAAGACAATTTCAAGAACTTTTTCAATAAAGATCTTTAATGTAATTGTTTAATTAATTTCGGTTGTCTGAATGTTATATTTACATGTGACTCGTATATTGAAAAATTTTACTGTAGGTATAAAAATATTTTGGGGAAGCCACGAAGGTGTGCCAGACGGGTTAGATCAATATTTTCTGAGCACAGAAAAACCCTGTAAAGTAAAGTTATTTATTTGAATGAAAATTACATCAATTTTTAAAGGTAGCAATGATTCTTAGAAAATTTTATTTTTTATGCTTGTCAAAAGTTAATAGCCGGGCAAAATAAAATTTAAACTTATATGCTAGTGTATTCAGACGTATTACACAACATCTATTTTTTTAATGACCTATGCGGGGAGTAATAATAATAAGTAAATAATTATAAAAAAATTTAAATCGCAAATTACATAGCAATGTAGTTATATAGATAGATTGGAAAATAGTGACTTCTCCCAAAAATATCTTGATCTTTAGAAATTTCCCAGCTATTTGTGCTATTATGGTTTTAATAGATAGTTTATAATACACATTTTTGTAATTTATATTCTTTTATGTTGTACAGAGTAGCGACTAACTCATCGGTATTTTATTTACCTAGAATGCCAGAGAAGTGTTTAATTATGCCTTGGGAAATACAAACTTAAAATTATAATACTGTTAACATGTTATTACAAACTGGTGAAGTTGCGCGATAGTGTCAAATACGACGTTACGTCAACATTTATAGGGAATATTGTGTATCGCAAGTTGACTTACTATAAATACCTAGTCTTGAGCTTATTTTCTTTAACACACTATTATACCCTTCATAATGTTTACAAACGAAACTATAATTTTTTTGGCAGTAAGTTATACGAGGATCGTTCGAAATGGACGTGGCCTAACACAGAGATGGCGCTACTTCGCCGGAATTTGCATTCCATTTTTTAGAACCATCCTTTCTTAGGTTAAATATGACAGTATAGAGCGATCTGTCAGTTAGTTTGTGTTTGACAGTGCGCCAAAGTGATCATCTCGAGTGATTTCCTAAATAATCCCGAAATCCAAGTGGAGTTGGATTCGACATTTTTGAAATCCGCTTCTTCGTTTTTAATGGTTTAAAACAAGGTTGCCGAGTTTAAGCGTGGTCGTATGAGCACAAAGGATGAACCCCGCAGTGGGCGCCCAAAAACGGCTACTACCCCGGATATAATTGAAAAAGTCCTCCGTATCGTATTGGATGACCGTCGAGTAAAAGTGCGCGAGATAGCAGACATAGTGGGCATCTCAAATTACAGTGTGCACAGAATTTTAACTGAAGAATTGGAAATGAAAACATACTCCGCACGTTGCGTGCCGCGTTTGCTCACACCGGAGCAAAAACTGAATCGTTTGATTGTTTCTCGCGACTTTTTGGCACCCTTTCGCCGCAATCCGAAGGACTTTTTGCGCCGTTTCATAACCGTCTATAAAACCTGGGTTCATCATTACACTCCAGAAACCAAGGAACAGTCCAAACAATTGACACACAAAGGTTCTCTGCCACCGAAGAATGCAAAAATGGTTTTGTCAGCAGGAAAGGTTATGGCAACTGTATTTTGGAAATCTCATGGAATTATCTTCGTCGACTACTTGAAAAAGGGAAAAACAATTATGCCAATTTGTTGCAGCGGTTGAGCGACAAAATCAAAGAGAAACGGCCTCATTGGGCGAAAAAGAAAGTGCTTTTCTATCAAGACAACGCACCTGTACACGTCTGCAATCGCCATGGCCAAAATTCATAAATTAGTGCCTCATTCACCCTATTCGCCAGATTTAGCTCCCAGCGATTTTTATCTATTTTCAAACCTGAAAAAATTGCTCGGCGGTAAACGATTTTCCTCCTATTCCGAGGTAATCGCTGCTGTAAATAGCTATTTTGAGAACTTGGGTTCATCGACCTACACAGCCATTGCTGCCTTGGAGCATCGTTGGAATAAGTGCGTTGAGCAAGCAGGAGACTATATTGAAAAATAAAATGATTTTTTGCCCAAAAAACTTGGGTTTTCTTTGTTAGGCCACGTACATTTCGAACGATCCTCGTACGAAAGAATACTCAGTTTATAAACTTTAATTGCTATAACCAAAGCGTGTACAGTGTGTGAAATTAATTATTTCACGTCTAACTATCTAACGCTTACAGGGTTTTAATTATTTGAGCATTCCAAGAATGTACTATTGACGATAATTTCTATTTCATTGTTTTTCCTGCAAATTGATTTCAATACGAAAAAATCATAATTTATAAGCATAGCCCTCTGAATATCATTTTGTAAAGTTGTCACGTATTCAAGACTATACAACAATGTGCTGAAGTAACGAATGCATGAAATAATAATTAAACAAGCTATAAGTATGTTATTATTTTATAACTAACTAATTGCCAGTAATAAAAAGTTGGCGCAATTTTTTAATTTAATTATACATATTAAGAAACTGGTATTTTAAATCGCTCCAATGAGGATATTATATCCACTACAAAAATGCAGGTGCGTTATAAATGTTGCTACTTAAGCAGGTAATTCCGATGACCGTACGAATAATATTATCAATTTGGAGCGCCATTAAGATAATTTTATTTTCTGAAACTCGAATATGAGTATAAATTCGTTATTTAATTATGTTTTTCAAGTAAATGTTACGAGGCCGGACAATCCACACTGAAAACAGGAAAATTATACCTGATTATTTTTGATTATATTTACCAATTTACTTTGACCCACTTCTCTTCAAATTTGCCAAATAATTTTGCGGTTCTTATGACGCAAATATGGAGCAAGTGGCCTCTCCTATGCCAATAAAACTTTATTGGCGTTATTGAATCGTATTCGACTATAACATTGGGTTAAAGTTGATTAAGATACGCCTTCTGAACTTGAATGAATTCTGCAACTAATAATAACCAAATAATCTAGAAATTCTCAGAAATCGTTTCAATACATGAGGAAATATAAATGCCAAAAAGAATTGTAATAATCATTCACCCTTGAATATTTTAAGATTGATTTTTGTCACAACAAGTTTTCAGTACTTAGTTACTTTCTACGCGTTACTCATTCTCTTTGTACTTTTCCAAGGTAAATGTTACGGAAAAAATACATTAAATAAATAGAAACAAGAAGAATAAACAAACACTAATGAAATAAACAATTTCGTAGAAGAAACAAAGTGTAGAGACTGTCACAAACTAGTGTGCGTCCTAATGTGCGCCTGTCGTAATACATTTATATATTCAATTTTTAAGTAAATACGTTTAGTTTTGTTTTACTGTTCCGTATTTGCAGCAGGTACCTATAGGAAAGTGTTATCGATGAAAAACCACGATTTCGAGATTTTAGCAAAAAACATGTCTTGGTGGTCAAAAATATTGTGGGTGGGTCGGTTTAGGATCGCGCGTTTTGTCATATCTGCTGAACGGGTGTATCGATTGTGGTGAAATGTAAATAATAAATATATACTAAAAAATCTAAAACACATCAAAACCTAAAGCGAAAATTAAGCAGGTTTTTGTAATATACTATTTATCAAGATTAAAAAATTGTAAATGTAAGAGCAATATCTCATAGAGAACATTAAGCCAATTTGAATACTTTACAACTACAATTTTTCTTTGACTTCAATTTTTACTTTCCCCTACCTTCGGTCTAGGGAAGTAATGATTTCATAAAAAATTTCGTAATCTAAATTTTAACGGAAATACACGCTTTGGCGCCCAAGGAACCCAAACAAGTGGTTATTAAAAAATATCTGTTTGTGGGTAGGTCGGTGGGTGTGTGACGCCTCTACAGGCGAAAGTACTGCACCGATTTTGATGAAATTTTAAATCAAGAGGTATATCAAACATTGTAGTTCACGTTAAGCTTTTCAAAAAAATCCAAAACCAGAAACGGAAGTTAGATATGTTTTTTTGATAGCGTTGTTTTTCTAAAACTAAATTTTGAAAATTTAAGTACGGAATCTGAGAGTAGAACTTAAGGCAAATCGAAATCTTTTTACAGAACTCTCTAGCTTCACAAAGTTGAAAATGTTTTCGAAAACTGTCTACACGATTTTTTTTGAACTTTTTGAGCCGATAGAACTTGCACTGAACTACAAATTTCTTTTTTACTTATCTCCCAAATATTACTCTGACGCCTTCCAGGAACTTTTGAAAAATATGAAATAGATTAATTATTTACTTAAAAATGCAAACGCCGATCGTTATAAACTTTTATCAGTTCGATAGACTATTTAAAATACTTTATTAGGATTCGCTACAGTTTTCAACTATTTTAAAAATTGAGAAAAAAAAACATTCTTTTTAATATCAACAACGCGTTTTCCGGCAGTTACGTGATTTTAACTACGCCTATCAGTTAGCTCTAGTTAAAAAATATATATTTTTCATTTTTTGCAAATTTTTGATAACTCCCCAAATACAGCTATAACAGCCATTTTTGTTCGACATTCGAAGCGGAATTTGTAATCCGCCGATAGGCGCGGCGGCGGGCGTTTACCTTGCTTTGGTGCAGGTAGTTGCTGCTTCTATGGGTATAGTTACGGTACGGAAACTAATTGAACAGGCTATCGCAAATTCAAATTCCCGCTGCTTGTTTTCTTAGAAATGTAATACTCGCTGAACTGCACAACGTTATAATTATTAAAAGTTACACTTTTGCAAATACGGCAACGGCAGGTATTAGTATGTAGTATTGGTTACAACATTGACTATAGGTATATAATCAAAGGTTACAATTAGGGTTTTTTTTTCAAATCTTTTATTTCACTCTGGCGTTTTCTATGAATTTGGATGGAATGGAAGGTTATAATTATGAAATTTACACTTTTGCAAATACGATAAGTTTTAGTGTGGGAAAGTCCACTCGAAGTCCACACTTCAGCTTTTTGTTTACTCAAATAATTGCAAACAAGCGGAACTAGTGGACTAGCTGCATTAGCTGGGAGGAAAAGTTGTTTCTTTTTCCAACTGTTCCTCCCAGCTACGCTACACTGAAGAGGAGCAATAACTCCTAAACATCGATGTCTGTACCTGCGTAGCGGTCTATGGGCTCTAATTTATTTTTTTTTAATATTCCGGGTTGATATTTAAGTTTTTTGTAGATCTGTTTTTTCGGGATTTTTCGTCTATTTTTCACGAATTTTATTTCCTTCTCATTCAGACCTACTCAGCGGAGTAAACATTCAGAGCGACGAGCGACGGGTATAAAGTTTCCAAAAGAATTGAGGGGTGGGGGGGGGGGGGTAGCCCTCACGTTCTGCTGGTAAATATGTATTTGACTAAATTGCTGACATGTTTTTCACGCTATGCTACTATTAAATAAGTTAATTTATAAAACCCTCAGTCTACTATTTCTACAGCAGTTATTTTAAAACTTCTATTTGATTTGTGATGAAACAAAACAAACTGTTTGGATTTCAACTTTTATTGCTATTAAAATAATACAGGACACTGAAGTTCAGACATGACACACACCAACGTATGCAAACCAGAATTTCATATTTGATAACTACTGCAAAATAACGCATTGGCCCTTTTCACTGAAACGGAGCCCTCTGTGGCTATAAGACAGGAGGCCTACGATCTATTATTTATGTGCAAGACCACAGTTATTTAAATGAGCTTTGCACGTAATACCAATGTAATAATTCGAAAATATAAAACAATAACATTGTTAATAATATATTTTGGAAAAGGATTTCAGAATAACTAAAAGAACGTAGAGTAAAAGAAGATTAAAAATTATTTTACTTATTATTTATACATTTAAATTGTAACGGGCCTGTATATTTCAATGCCGATAGAGACAGTTAATTATAAAATAATTGAACACCTATAGTAACAACAACATGTAGCATAATAATATAAATAATAACCCAAATACAATAATATACAAAAATTAACTTACCCATTTTATGATAATTTGGTTTTAATTAATTTTCGCTACATATTTTTTAATATAAATATTTTGCAACGCCATTGCAGCTGCAGTCCTTCCCCTTGGGAGGACAATTTAGACTACAAGATTACATCTTGAATATCTTGATTACAATTGAATTGGGGCTCGAACTTGACTAACTGAGCAACTTATCTCCAATCCCTAATGGTTGACTATTTAGAGTCAGTGGTAAAAATTTTTGATTATAATAATTAAATAAAAAATAATTGACTTGCATTAAGAATTGGAGTGCGTGTAAACTTGTTTCTATATCTAAAATTATTACTTACTTAATTACTGACCAGTGCAATACACAAATGCAACCTTGCAATAATGTGTACTAGATTCTGCTCTACTTTTATGAAACTTTGTTGATTTTGCAGAGTTTGATGTTTTCTTATGAAACATGTCCTGCATTACTTAAAATAAATTTATTTTTTAAATAATGATATTAAAATTTGGAAAATTACTGTTCTGGTTACAGCAAGACAGATGCATTGAAAACTGTGTTTCATGTATCATGTCGTGGATATTAGAAGCTTACAATAGTTATTTACGTCACTAGTCCGGGAAGTGACATATTAAAGTATGAGTTTAGATATTTGCGGACGAGGCGACGAAAGGAGCCGTCCGAAATTTCTAAACGAATGTTTAATAATCACTTCACGGACGTGTATCGTACAAAATTTTATTTCATTACTGCCAAACCATTTTTTATTTGAATATTTTCTTTTTATAAAAACGTCATTTTTAAAATTTATATTCTGTCAAATTAAACATTCGCTGTTGGTATTTCATTTTAAATCACATCAT
Source organism: Ctenicera cuprea (assembly GCA_958336395.1). Classification (NCBI taxonomy): domain Eukaryota; kingdom Metazoa; phylum Arthropoda; class Insecta; order Coleoptera; family Elateridae; genus Ctenicera; species Ctenicera cuprea. The sequence continues at coordinate 27,921,879 of OY284489.1, read as the reverse complement.
CCACTTTATATTCGTTGCTTAGCTACAAGTAGATGTGTTTGATGAATTTTTCTCCAAGCAGTCCGGGAAGGGCTGCTAAGCAACACTTCCCGACCTTGGCCTGTAATGTGCCATTTCCCGGACTCAAATCAATGACGTAAAGTGGTATATAGCGTACAGTATGAAACAAAAATACATACATTGCTAACTGCAGTACTTTCCAGTCATTGGTGCTTTATAATCTTATCTCACTAACAACTTGATTTACATAATTAGTTTATGCTGTTGATTTATTAATGAGAGCCCCTGCCGTAATTAAAAAAACCTAGGTATAACAACTCATAAAATGTAATGTACCTAGTGCTTCACTGGAAATGTGGCATTTGACTTGTAATAACAGCATGTTAAAATATGTCGTTGTTAATAAGTTAGGTACAACATGCCTGAATATAAATAAGTTACATTGCGATGATACGACTATAGAGATAGAAGTCTATTTATAAATGGAATAGGAATGGTTTTTAACTGATCGTGTTGAAGGTGGTGGAACAAGATACCGATAACTGACTTTATATATTATTTATACCCGCAATCTGAGAATTTGCTGTTTTTATGTTCATGAACATAAGTCGTTGGTTACGCTTTCATGAACTTCTGTAGTACCGCAAAATAGTATTTTTCATATATCACAATACTTCCTGTTGGTAAGAATTGAGCAGTTCTTATTTGCGACCATAAGTACTTTTATTTGCATGGACAGATGCTATGTTTGCATCAAAAATTGAACTGAAAATTAATTAGTGTGCAGTAGTAAGGAAGCTAATAGTAAAATATGTAGTATGAATTGAAAACGTCTGCTTCTTGGCCTTTAAAACTTACAAATTTTTGCTTAGCTTCTTCAACAGTTTTACATTGGAATATATGTATATTTAAGCTTCGAAGTTCAGTTCAAATACAGTTCAATGTTCTATGACCTTTATCATTAGATATTGTAGTTTTCCAACATTTTAGCAATCGCTTGTATTCGGCAAATTAGCTTAATTTGATTCATATTCGAATGTACACAATTACGTTAAATTAATCAAACGGAAATGAGGGGACGTAAAGCAAAAAATTCCAGCGAAATAAAAAAAAACTGAAGTTGCGTGTGATACAGTAGTGTGAGGCCCGGCCTCACCTGTAAAGTGAAATTCACAATGCTATACATTATACAAATAGGTGTCGTTCAAAAATATATGAATTTATTTTCATTTAGTTTTGTGCTATGTTCTGTTCAATAATTTGGGAACCTACTAGCAATGTGGATTCGTTTACGTAATGCAAATTTGCTTCTCTCGCTTATCGCGTTAATCGTATTATAGTCCGGAGAAATTCGTAATTTATTTTGACTCTCATGGTAACATCTTTTGAAATGGACTTTCGTTATATGAAAATGCGTGAAATGTGGGGAACACGTTCCTAGTGGCCGTCAATCAAAAAAATCGCGGACAACCCCTCTAGGGACAAGATGGAGAAATGCAAATACACCATTTTTCAATTTTTCAATAGATATAAATTGCAGAGGTGTACTTTATTACTCTAAAATTTCAAATTTTTTCATCGCATTTATTATGTTAAAACGGCTCTTCAAGTTTGACAAATACATTGTTCTTTACGGCGAAATGGAACTTTAGGAAGAAAGCGTAGCAAAAAATTTGTCCTTTTTGAGCCCGCCGGTTTATTTTTAACTCGTGCTCCTTGCTAGTGAGTGAGAAATTATAAGTTTCAGCTTTAAAAAGAGTAAACGTATTCAAAAAATTCGGTAAGGTGAGAGACTTTAACCGCATTAGCGTTAATGTCAACAAAAAAGAATTTGCTAAATAATGATTCAACGTTGTATGACTCTGTCAGAAGCATTCTCGTTGCAGTGTAAAGAACGAATAGATTTGATTAAAAAAACCTCTTTTCGTGCTCTCTACGTACTTGTACAATTAGTTACTACATGGCGCAATAGAGAGTACAATTTTTTAGTTATAATTACTGATGCTACCATTGCTATCGATAGAACCATTTTGGCCTTACCAAGGTTGGATACCACGGAACGCCACTAGTTAGTTAGTCAGATAACCGGTGTTTTCAACGTGGGATGGCCATTCGTCTCTGAAATACTAATACCTCGTAACCCCAAAAACTAAATTTTACAGTAGAAGGAAAAAACTTTTTTTTTTAAATTTAACTTATACAATTTTGGGTATTTTTGCTATTTTATTGTTGAAAGGGAATACTTTCTTATATACGCTAATCATTTATGAGTTTAGATTGGTTTTTCACTTTTTATTGAGGGTTACGAGGTATTGATCCTTACATTGTATTCGCGTGGTGGGTTACAAGATTTAGCCTATACTATAAATACAGTAAAGACAAACACAATAATCATCGTTTTATTATTTATTTAATTACTTTCATGTTCCAAAGTATCATAAAAACTATGACAGTCTACAGGTATTACTGACTTTAGCTGTTGGAGATGTTGCCATTTTGTAAGTTTAATTTTTAGTTTTTCATTATTCATTGGTGGCCAAGTAATAACTTCTGAGACAGTCTTTTGTCTCTGTGGTAATTCTATCCAATCTTGATCGAAATTAAGTTTATAATAAATTTTCCCATCTGTTGAATATTTGAGAGCCCTGAGATCTGTTACCACTGGATCATTAACAACCTAAAAATTCATTTTTCGTGTATATTCGTTTTGTAGAACTTTCTGTAACATGGTTAATTACAAATACTTTGCGTTGGTCCCAATTCATATTATTCCAGAATCTATCGAATAATTCAGTCTGTTGTTCTTCTGTGGTTTCTGAGCATTGCTTGGATTATACTCTAACCTAACACATTCCTTCGATTTGCATGATGGTCCAATTTTTCTACCTTCTTTTGCCTACGTTGTGTTTAATTTTCCCTTCTTTTGATCGACTATATCCAATGTACGGTTTTCCTTCCATCCGCGATAATTTAGCCTTATTTTAGCCCAATTTTCAGGTTAGGGTATTAGGCTCCTTTTTCGTTCTTCTAGCATATTACCGTGATCAATTTCGTGTGCCAGGTCTGCTGGATTGTCATTTGTTGGCATTCTATTCTGATTTTCGTCTTCTTCTTCACTATCACCGTCGTTTTCTGTATTAGTTGGTACATAATTCGTATCATTGAGATCATTATCACTAACATCTTCTGCACGATCTATCTCATTTTCTTCACTTACATAATTTAGAAGTAATTGTTGATTACTATCTATAGGAACTTTATTTCTGATAAATCCGTTAAAGGTTGTCCGTGAACAGAATTAACATCTCCATCAGCAGTTAAAACGCAGTTATTGACATTATCGCTGATTTCAGAAAACACCACTGGGAGCGAATAAATGTTAACAGTTCCGAGATCTTCAACTACTACATTGTTCACAGATTCTAAGTTGTAAGTTTCGGTGGAATTAGATATTTCCATGTTATTATAAATTTCTATAGGATTATCTAATATTATTATATTTTGTTCTTTTTTATTATCCAAAACTAAAAAAAAACATGCAATGAACAGCATGAATATGCGTTTACAAATACCACATTAATAATTTTGATGTTTAACTTAATTATAAGCTAACTATCCTTGTCGGATAATAAAATACATTTCAGAATAATAAATCTCAAAGGCAATATTTTGACAACTGGCGAATTGTGCCAATTTTAGATTAGAATTGGTTTTATTAGGATCGTAAATAATTATAAATCTTACCTTCCCTTTTCTGGGTTTCTAATAAACCCAATATCTTCCTCCCTCTTGAACCTAAGTACATTTTTAATTATTCGCACTAACAACACAAAATAACACAACGAAAAGTTAAGTCTGCTTGTCACCTTGTCGCAACCAAAACAGTGGGTTACAAGATATTAGAAGCATGGGTTGTGGGATCCAGCATTATAGAATTAGAGAATACGTTGGGTTAAGAGGTATTTCTTTTAGTACTAAACGCCTATGGGTTACGAGGTATTAGAAAACAGCGTTTTCAATTAAATGGCTCAACTGTGGGTTACTAGGTGTAGCTCTACTGATGAGAAGTGGCTTACGTGATACAAAAACATTAAAAACGCATTTTTGCAATTTTGTGGGTTACGAGGTATTAGTATTTCACAGACGCATTGTCTTTCGATATTGTGGTTTTTAAACATTTCACTAGTCGTTTTTATCGCCAAATTAGCCTAATTTTATTTATAATCAATTGTGAACAATTATGTTAGGTTAATCAAACGAACACGAAAGGATAATAAAACAAAATATTCCAGCGAAATAAAAATAAACTGAGGTTATGTGCTAGAAACACTTATTTTATTTTTTAGTTAATAAATAATATGAGTATAATGAACAATGAATTTTTTAGAAATTCCATAAAAACAAAAAAGAAGACAACGGCACGCGATGTTCCCAAGCGGTCACCCATCCAAGTACTGACCGCGCCCGACGTTGGTTAACTTCGGTGATCGGACGAGAACCGGTGCTTTCAACGTGGTATGGCCGTTGTCTTTCGATATTTTAGTTTTTCAAAATTTCAGCAAATCGTTTGTTTTCATCAAATTGGCCTAATTTTAGTAATATTCGTTTGTGAACAATTATGTTAGGTTAATCAAACGGACACGAAAGGATAATAAAACAAAAAACTCTAGCGAAATAAAAATAAACTAAAGTTGTGTGCTACAAACAATTATTTTATTTTTTAGTAAAGAAATAATATGAGTATAAAGAACGGTGAAAATTTATAGAAAATCCAAAAAAAAAACAAAGAAGACAACGGCACGCGGTGTTCCCAAGCGGTCACCCATCCAAGTACTGACCGCGCCCGACGTTGGTTAACTTCAGTGATCGGACGAGAACCGGTGCTTTCAACGTGGTATGGCCGTTGTCTTTCGATATTGTAGTTTTTCAACATTTCAGCAAATCGTTTGTTTTCATCAAATTGTCCTAATTTTAGTAATATTCGTTTGTGAACAATTATGTTAGGTTAATCAAACGGACACGAAAGGATAATAAAACAAAAAACTCTAGCGAAATAAAAATAAACTAAAGTTGTGTGCTACAAACAATTATTTTATTTTTTAGTAAAGAAATAATATGAGTATAAAGAACGGTGAAAAGTTATAGAAAATCCAAAAAAAAACAACAAAGAAGACAACGGCACGCGGTGTTCCCAAGCGGTCACCCATCCAAGTACTGACCGCGCCCGACTTTGGTTAACTTCAGTGATCAGACGAGAACCGGTGCTTTCAACGTGGTATGGCCGTTGTCTTTCGATATTGTAGTTTTTCAAAATTTCAGCAAATCGTTTGTTTTCATCAAATTGTCCTAATTTTAGTAATATTCGTTTGTGAACAATTATGTTAGGTTAATCAAACGGACACGAAAGGATAATAAAACAAAAAACTCTAGCGAAATAAAAATAAACTAAAGTTGTGTGCTACAAACAATTATTTTATTTTTTAGTAAAGAAATAATATGAGTATAAAGAACGGTGAAAATTTTTAGAAAATCCAAAAAAAAAACAACAAAGAAGACGACGGCACGCGGTGTTCCCAAGCGGTCACCCGTCCAAGTACTGACCGCGCCCGACGTTGCTTAACTTCGGTGATCGGACGAGAACCGGTGCTTTCAACGTGGTATGGCCGTTGTCTTTCGATATTTTAGTTTTTCAAAATTTCAGCAAATCGTTTGTTTTCATCAAATTAATTTGATTAATATTCCATTGTGAACAGTTATTTGAATATTTAAATATTGAAATTAGAAATTTCTTGAAAAAAAGTGATTCAAATACCAATATGTATTGATATTTACATTTTGTCGTTTATAATTGTTGTACTAGTTTTTTGAATTGTTATGTAGTGTATTTAATAGTTTATTTCCCTTTTGTTTTATTGAAGGTTTTGATGACTATACATATACAATACCTTTATAATAAATGTTCATTTTTTGAATATACTCTATTTAATTATTTACTATATTGTTACCAATGTTAAGGAGAGATTAATAAGTAACATATATCCTTATTAGTTACTACAGTTTTTGATGAAAACCATTTGCCTCTGAACTTTTAGGTTGGCCCTTTCTTAATAATTTTATTTATTACAATTTTTAAATATTGATATAATAACTGAACGTTCAAATAATCAAATGTTCAAGTATTCAAATATTCAAATGTTCAAATAATCAAATTATTCTGTTAATTTCAATATTCTAATAAAAGTTTAAACGAATAATGGAATACTAAAAACTGAAAAACTCCCAGGCTTATCGCTATGATGGCTACTGCTTTGTTCGACCACAATTAAACTACGTTATCGCTACCTATTACTGTGATCGTGATATACAAAGCTATCAAATAAAAACATAAACGCAGTCGCCTTTGAAACAAACACGTCATGTCGATGTTTAATTTGCATATCGTGGAGCTATTATCACAGTTGCGCAGCTTATTATTTTACCTGATTTGCGCATATTTAAAATTTTCAAACAATTAGCAAGTAAGCATTGTAAATTATTTTAATACATATAATGGAAAACGTTAAACGAGGGGGCCTGTGATCTGATGACCCCAGTTCAAATCCAGTGCCAGACCTGTTTTTGTAATTTATTTTTTGACATCTATTTGCGTACTTTTTTAAACAGTACTTAATTTCGTTTGTTTGTAAAACTGGTTTTAACAAAGTAACATGAAATATTTTTAAATTAAATGCAAGATAATAGTTAAATAAACTGGTCTGTCATGAGATTTCAACTGGGGTCACAAGATTACAAGCGCTTGCCTTTACCGCTAAACACAACAACCGTCTAATATTTTTTTCCATTATGTTTGTTAAATGGGTCACGATTTACACCTGACGATTATCATGCACGATTGTAAAAAATTAAAATAATAAATTTAATATATAATTTACCATGCTCACTTGTTAATTGTTAAAAATGTTAAATATGGGCAATTGCGGTAATAGTATATTTCATTTAGGAGTCTGGAAATAAAGATTTTTCCGTGCGCGCGTGAAAAATTCTGTGAGGCGAAGCCGAACATGGAAAGTCATGCAAGCACGGAAAATCCATTTCTGGACGTGTAATGAACGATACTTTTTATTATCTTTATCTGAAAACAACGCAAAAAAGGATAAGAAGTAAATTTAGAACATTTTATTTTCAAAGTAATAATAATACATCGTATTAGTACCAAACATGATTAACATTTCCATAGCAACGATTTATTTATTATCGGCATTGTTTTATTTTCTGTCAGTTTAATTCATTTCAGTTTAAAAAAATATACTCAGAAGAAAATCCAGATATTCCTAAGAACATATTAGAGCAAACGGCACAAGCCAGTGCTGATTTGTTACCAGCAAAATCCAGGTCGAGATATGAACACGAGTATCAACTTTTTTATGGAATGGCGAGATCTCAAAAAAGTTAAATAAATAAATATTTTTTTTCTTATAATTAACTTTAATTGTATTTTTTTATTTAGCGCACGGAAAAAAATCGGAGATCGGGAAAAGTTTTCCGCGCGCTGTTCTGAAAATGCCACCTTTACGTCATTATAAAAACGGATGAAAACAAGGTGTTTTCAGATAAGTATAATAAAAAATAATAAACCGCGCGCCAATGATAATATCTCCACTATTTGCAAACTAATCATCGACATGACGTGTTGATTTCAAAGGCGACTGCGACTAAGTTTTAATTTGATCGCTCTGTAGTAAACATCAAGTCTGATGTTGATTTCTACGGACCGTGGTAAACAGCTGAGCATTATATGCATCTTGCAGACAATGCTAACACTTGCTGAATGCCGCGATTGCATTTATTGAAGCTATTTCGTTGTGGTTTGATTGTGAAAAATTGTAATAAGTTAAATTATTGTATAGATAGTTAGATATAATAATAACTTATAAAATGAAAAAAAAATTAGTAATTTGCTTCAAGTATATTTCAACAAATTTCGATAACCTTATGAAAGATCTCTACTATATTTCCTATACTCCATCCGCTTGATTTGGGTCGATATTTTACTTAGTACTGTGCATCTGATACAAAGTATAGTATAAGAATTGACTGAAAATGGAAAACCAATTGCCATCAATCGCAAGCTGCAAATTAGCGTTCTTGAACTATTTCAAACAAGTTTTCATTAAAAACGGTGGCGCCAACAGGTTGATGCTCCTTCTAGTTCTTACGAACATGATAATAACTCATGATTGATGCTGTTGTGACAAGAATTTGTTACAACTTTGTCATTTTTATTCTTCATGTACTAGGGGCAAGTTCGTTATACCTTACAGCTAGCTCTCGCCGTAATTACAATATCTGTAATTGCTACTCTCTTGCATCCAGGATGTACAGGAATCGTTTTGAACTGCTAAGTTGTACCGTATCATTTTCTAACAAACGCAAAAATGCTGACAAGATCCTAACAAGCGCAGGAAGTGTCGAGTTTCTTAGACGCAGAATAAATGCTTTGTATAGTATTACAAATACAGGGTGACTAAAAGGTATGAAACTATGGTTTCATTAATGTGATTGAATTTAGAGTTAAGTAGACGCTTTTTATCTCCAAAATTTCCCACATAAAAAAAAGTATGTAAACATTAAAGGCACTAAAAATAAAACATGAAACCTAAGTAGATACGAAAAAAGCTGAAGTGTGGACTTCGAGTGGACTGTCCCATACTAAAACTTATCGTATTTGCAAAATTGTAACTTTTAATAATTATAACGTTGTACAGTCCAGCGAGTATTAGATTTTTAAGAAAACAAGCAGCGGGAATTTGAATTTTCAATAGCCTGTTCAATTGGGATCCGTACCGTAACTCTACTCATAGAAGCAGCGACTACCTGCACCACCAAAGTAGGGTAGAGCCCGCTGGCGCGCCTGTCGTCGGATTACAAAAATACAAATTCCACTTCGGATGTCGGACAAAAATGGCTATATTAGCTTTATTTGGGAAGTTGTCAAAAATATGCTAAGAATGAAAGGAAGTCTCCACTAGCAACAGAAAATAAGATTCTTACATACAAAACCATCATACGCCCAATTTGGACGTATGGTTGCGAGCTATGGGGCTGTTCTAGCTATTCTAACATAGACCTCATACAAAGATTTCAGTCCAATACATTAAGAATTCTTATGGGTGCTCCTTGGTATGTGACGAACCACACTCTTCATACAGACTCCAATATCCCATACGTGCGTGACGTAATTACGAACCGGGCGACCAGACACCATGACAGACTTGCAGGCCATCCAAAAGACACCGTAACACCGCTAAACCAGCAACCGAAGTTTCGGCGACTTAAACGGAAATGACCCTGGGACCTACAGAATAATGTGAATTCACCAGATTGATCCAAACATCCTCGACAGATGGAGGAGAAGGCGGGGTAGCACTGATGGGTGCTAATCTCTTCAAGTCTATAAACTTAATCAAACAATTAGCTCATAGAATCTCTATTGTAATTCTGATTGCTGATGTACATAGTATAAATAAAAAATAAATAAAAAATAGTCTATCGAACTGATAAACGTTTATAACGATCGGCGTTTGCGTTTTTGAATAAATAATTAATCAATTTCAAATTTTTTAAAAGTTCCGGGAAGGCGGCAGAGTAAAATTTGGGAGATAAGTAAAAACTAAATTTGTAGTTCAATGCAAGATCTATCGGCTCTGAAAGTTTAAAAAAAATTGTGTGGACAGTTGTTGAGAAATTGTTAATTAACAATTTTCAAAACTTTGATGCAGCGCCATTGCGATATTTTTCGAATTTTCAAAATTAATTTTATTTCATCGTATATAAAAAGGGCTCTCAAACAAGTGGTAACTGATCCCGATCAGACAACTACTTTTTGAGTAAATGGGCGTTAAAGTGAGATTTTCAAAAAGCTGTAGCGGCCGCCTGTTTGAAGCTAGAGAGTTCGGTAAAAAAGTTTTCAATTTGCCTTAAGTTCTTCTCTCTGATTCCGTGCTCATATTTTCGAAAATTTTGTTTTGGAAAAAAAACGACACAAAAAAACATGTCTAACTTCCGTTACCGGTTTTAGATTTTTTTTTAAAGCTTAGCTAGAACTACAATTTTCGATATACCTCTTGATTTAAAATTGCATTAAAATCGGCCCAGTACTTTCGCCTGTAGAGGCTTCAACCACACACACACCCACCCGCACACCCACAGACAGACATTTTTTAAAAACCACTTTTTTGGGTTCCTTGAGCCCCAAAACGTTAAAATCTATATTTCGAAAATTTTCGTAAAATCAATACTTCCCTATACCGAAGGAATAGGAAAGTAAAAATTTAACTGACCAGAACTGACTTAGTTATCTTCGGATACCTTTCGTTATCGAGACTGACAACCCTAAAATGTAAACTGGTTTTTATTGAACAACGTTTATACAATATTTTTCTTGATACAATAAATATTAAAATCAGTATAGTGGCAAATAGTCTACGACTTTAGAACTAAAGAATTCTGATGTGTAATTAATTTGTATTTTATAATGCCAATTATAGAGAAAGGTATTACCGTACATTCAGTATTGCAATTGCGCCACCAAAAAGACTAATACTTACAGTACGTTTAATTACAAAATATAATTATACCTATGAAGGCAGTTTTTATTAGTAATTAATTATCTACAGTACGCAGTAGGTTTCTCCATAACATATTTAAAAATTTGAAAAATCAGCCTCCTAACATGGCCAGATAACACAGCCTTCCTATTGCAGCAGGTATTTTTTTGTACAACATAATTCTGAGATGCTAATGACTCCATGTAATATTGTAATTCTGAATGGTTACTGGGCGGTGGCCGATTCACGTCTATCTGACAAAACTGGATAAACTTGCCTTCATTTGCGCTTCATCAGAATAAAAAGTCTTTATGGCTTCGTTAATTGGCATGGGTAGTTGCACTAAGTGAAGAAGACATATATTTTCAGGTGCTCCTGAATGACGACGTAAATGTGCCTGTAATAGGATTTAAATTATGTATTTTTCTGGTCGTCTTTGAGAATATTCGAAGATGCATTATTTCGAATTCCCGTCATTGCTCTTATCTTTTTGTGTACGTTGAAGCTATCATATTTTTTATCCAGGTCCTCTATTTCTTTGCATCTCTCAGAGAGCCAACTTTCTTTCGCTTCCGTAATTTTCTTTCTGATGTTTCTGTGGATTTCTCTATACTTATTTTTGTCTCTTGCTTTATGTTGTCTTGTTTCTTCCATGAGTTCCAAACTTCCTGTTGTCATCCAGGGTTTTCTTTTTTCTCCAAGTAGCTGTAGTTTTTCTTTTCCAATTGAGACCATGACATTCTGTATGTCCTCCCATCGTTTATCTGTATTTACTGTTTCTGTGGGAGTTTCACTAATCTTTCTTAGACTTTCATTTATTTCTGTATATGTGTTATCCTCTTTAAGCCTTCTGGGATCTATCATTTTCTTTACGATAGGATTTTTGAATTTCTGCAGTTTGATTCTCATTGCTGCAACAACAGGATTATGATCGGAGGATATGTCCGCTACCGGGTATGTTTTGGCTGACATGATGGAATTTCTGTATCTTCTATTAACAATAATGTAGTCTATTTGGTTTCTAACGATTTTATCACTGTCATCAGCTGAAGATTTCCAAGTATATAATCTACGCTTATAAAGTTTAAACAGCGTATTTGCAATTATAAGTTCTTCGTTGGTACAGAATTCGATCAGCCTATCGCCACGATCATTTCGTTCTCCTAGTCCATATCGTTCTACACAGTCTGCAGCTTCTCCTTGGCGTACCTTGGCATTGAAGTCACCCATTATGATATTTACGTCTGTTGGTTAATTTAATGACATTGTCAAGTTGTTCATAGAAAATTTCAATTTCGTTCTCATCCTTGTCTGCAGTGGGTGCATATGCCCGTATGATGTTGATTTTCTTTTTCAACTGAGCGTTGAGTGTCAACATTATAACACGATCCGAGTAGGAAACAACGTTGGAAATTGCTTTTTGGCAATTTTTGGCTACGATGATGCCCACACCTTTTCTGTGCTCGGGCTTGTTGTTTCCCAAATAAGAAGAGGAGGAAGAGTTGCTCTACTTCAATTTAGACGAGCTCGTAAAAGAACTTTAGATTAGTATTCAAGCATGTCAAAGGGCCGATTTGAGTAAATGCGTATACCCACTGCACCTCACCGTCGATTTTTTGTTTTTTCATAAATTTACGAATTTCTGCTTCAAAATCGGTATGAGCCTGTTAAATGACAATAGGAACAACTTTCCATTAGAAAACATCACCAGGAGGTTTCCTTTTGGTTATTTACCCAAACAGTTTAATTGAGTGATTGCAAAAATACGGTTATCAGCTAAAGGTCTAAAAAACGGGTTGCAATTAGAGAACACAATTGAAAATAAATGCTGACGACGGCATTAAAAAATAAAATAAAGGCCAGGAAAAGACGCGTTCGTAAAAAAACTTAATATTAGTACTTTACACATGTCAAATAGCCGACTTGCGCAAACGCGATTTCCCTATCACCCCCACTGCCCCTAACCTCTTGTTTTTTTTTAATTACGAATTTCGGCTTCAAAATCGGTATAAACATGTTAAATGACAATAGGAACAACTTTCCATTAAGAAAACACCACTGTTTTTTTTTCAAAATTTACAATTATTTCAAAATTTTCATAATTTAAAAACTATCAAAATTACTAAATTTTCCCAAAGTTATGAAAATCTTCAAAAGTTTAATTTCAAAAATTTTCAGAATTCAAAATTAATTTCAAATTTAAAAAATTTTCAAATTTATAATACTTAATGTCTAAAAATTTTCAACCATGTAAAACATTTCCATAATTTTCGAAAATCTTTAAAGTGTCGAAGTTTTTGAGATTTTTAAGAATTTGTAATATTTCCAAGTTTTTGAAAAATTCAAAGTAATAAAAATAAAAAACATCCGTTAAAATATATTCGAAATCTTTTCGAGAATTTAATAATATTAGAAATTTACATATAACTGTCAAAAATTTTTGAAATATAAAAATTTAAAAACATGTTCATAAATGCAAGGAAGGTCCCGTGGCGCTTGCCCGACAGCTTACTTAATGTTGTTTCTCTAGACATGATTTCCAATGACGTGGGTTTTTAAATTTCATTTACGTACAGTAAAAAACTCTGTCTGCATGTTCTGACAATAGGTAGAATTTATTGGTTTGTTTTTTTAGTGAAAGTCTCGAATCAAAAATCTCGAACGCCAAAAATCTCGAATTATAATAATGTTTAATGAGCGCATTGTTCAACAAGATATAAACTCGGTTGTTCTGTTATGAAAATTTATTTCCAATTATGCATAATAAAAAAACGCAATAAATGAAAAATACTTATACATTTAAGTTTAAGTTGTGCGCAATTCGCCTTAAAAATCCACACAGTTAGTGTCAGCATATTTTGCAACACAATTTCGAAGCCTGTAAGTCTGTAAAAAATGTAAGTAAATTTGTACTAGACTAATGATACTCGACATTTTTTTAAATTCATATCTTGTAACTGCATTGGTGTTTAATTCATTTCATTTGTATCTACAGGGTGTGGTCAACAGTGTTTCCTTTAGAAAATAGAGCCTCTCAAAGATTCTTTAAGAAGTACCTGAAAATAGGCAACCCAAATTGCATTTTCAATTATTTTGCACAGGTCACACTGAATTTTCTTCGTTATTTTCGTTCTGTGTTTCGTATTTTTGTGTTAAGGCGAATTATACTTTTGACGAACAGCATGACATGATATTCATGTATGGAGCTGCTTGGGTAACGCACGCGAAGCTGCTCGCCTGTACCAAGAACATTTTCCGAATAGGAATCATCCATCGCACAAGGCTTTTAATGTGGTTTCACGTCGACTGCGGGAGGAAGGTACATTCGTGGTCAACAGACACAACTGTGGAGCTACCAGAACAAGGCGAACGGTGGATTTTGAGCAAGAAGTTTTCGAGAGAGTGGCTGAAAATCCTTCTATTAGTTCAAGAGTCATCGCTCATGAAATCGGAGTGAACCATGTTTCAGTATGGGAGGTACTATATGAGCAGCAGCTACATCCGTACCACCCACAGAAGGTACAAGCCATGGTTAAAGCAGATTTTCCCAGAAGGGTAGAATTTTGCCAGGAATTTCTGCGGCGGTGTAATGAGGATCCAGAATTCCAAGTAAACGTTCTGTTTAGTGACGAGGCATATTTTACGTAAGAAGGAATATTCAACAGTAGAAACAGCCACATTTGGGACGATGAAAATCCCCATGCTGTGGTTCAAAAAGGATACCAGCAAAGATTTTCAGTGAACATTTGGGCCGGGATTGTTGGCGCTAGACTCATTGGACCATATCTGCTACCCCAAAGGTTAACAGGAGCAATTTATTTAAATTTCTTGCGCCATGTCCTACCTGAACTTTTGGAAGATGTTCCACCTCAAATGTGGCTGCAGCACGATGGTGCACCTGCTCACTTTTCGGCGGAAGTCGGAGCATTTTTAAATAACACTTTTCCTAACAGATGGATAGGTCGAGGAGGGCATGTGGCGTGGCCTCCATGTTCTCCTGATTTGACCCCACTTGATTTCTTTTTGTGGGGTCATGTTAAAATGTTAGTGTATGCTACCCCAGTTGAAACTATAGAAGAACTTGCTTCTTGCTGCATGTGAAGAAGTTCAACAGACTCCTGGTATATTTGGAGCGGTGCGCAGGAATTTACTTCGTAGATGTGCTTCGTGTCTAGAAGCTGAGGGGCGACATTTTGAACATTTACTATAATTTTGTTAATTTTTGAATTAGTTATTGTAAATTTATCAAATAGTTGATTTTTGCTTTGTAATTTTGTTTTTTTCTATTGCTTAGTTTTGAAACATTTTGTTAATTAATTTATTTTAAATTTAATTTGAATTTGTAAAATAGGGAAGAGGGCTTTATTTATCCTGTATTAATTTCCGTCGTTACGGAAACAAATAGTAGGTAGTAAATTGAGTTGCCTACATTTAGGCACTTCTTAACGAATCTTTGAGAAGCTCTATCCCCGAAAGGAAACACTTTTGACCACACATTTATTAACAAAAGTTGTTTGCTTTGTTGTGTTTTGCAAGCCCTAGAAGTTTGTCCCTACAATTCATTAACACCACCCTGTATATAACACTGCGTAACAACAGTAGTCTTTCTTTAGTTATTTGTCTTGAATTTTAAATCGCTTGCGTTTTTACTTTCAGGCAGTATTGCTGCGTTTTCAAAATCGATAAAAGGGATTTACTGACCGCGGGAAGGAACTAAGTGCACAGAAACATTTTTACAATTCGCTATTTTTGCCATTCGAATTTTTTGCTATTCGAGATTTTTGTTTTAGAATTTTTGTCTTTCGAGATTTTTGATTTGAGATTTTCACCAGACACAGTAGTAGAGAAATCTCTTTATTAATAACAATGTCATTGAATAATTTGACCATCAGTTTATGCCACTGTGGAGATTGTATTCCAAGCTGCATTTTAATGGAATAGTTTGTCTTAGTTAAATAGCTAGTCGCTTGACAAGCTGAATTGTTCTAATAAACTTCAATTGACAGAACCCTCGACGGACTGAACAACCTGAGCAACAGTCTGTGCTTATGTTTCTTTTGGTCTCCATCTGATTGAACGTTTAAATCAGTTTTAGTGCTTCGCTTCAAGACATTGATTATTTAAAAAACTTTTGTTTGCATTTCTGAACAAACAAATACTTGTTCTCATAAAATAGTTCCATTTTAATGCAGTGTTGTGGCCTTATTATTGTGTGAGTGTAAGTTTTATTTCTCATTTTATTTAAAAAGATAATGTAGAAAAGGTGTTTTTACAGTAACCCAGAATCAGTTCCTATTTATCAGTAACCAAATACCTACCGTGTAATTTACGTTTAGTTTACAGTATTTTATTTATTAATAGTAGCCAAACTCTGCCTATTCATGCATATAGTCATAATCATCAGTGGCGGTCCGTCCTATTAGGCAGAGTAGGCAGTGCGTACCCATTACTTTTCAAACAAAAAAAATTCTAACTTTTTTTTTTAAAGTTACTTTTACACAGTTTTTCACTTTTTAACACCACCGGATAACATTAACAATTAAGCGCCAAATAAATAAACCGTTGCCTTTAAACAACGTTCCGCATACCGCATACGGTAAGGCCAAGCTTATCGGGCCAAATGATTCCAGCTACGACACAATCAACCAACCTATTATTCTTATTACGTTTGCATGCAAATTGATACAAATAATACAATGATCAGATGCACAGTTGCAAAGAAATAGTAGGGATTTCAGAACGCAGTAAACACGGCCCTCTGAGTTTTTACTTTAGTTGCGCCGGTCAGCGGAAGTTAGGTGCAGCGTGCAGCGTTTCATGCGTAGTTTGCAAATTTGCAGTAAATATGGAAATTCTCGTTGACTAGCTTTTAAAAGAAAAATGTAATGGATAAGTCTTACGAAAAACAAATAGAAATAAAAAAATCATAGGCGATGTACTTCAAAGAACTAGGGCCGTTACGAACAGACAGTAGGAAGAAATTAGATCGTTTAATACTGAACGGTATAAAAGAATGGACTTGCTAACTTGTAACGATATTAAAAATAAACTATTTTGCTGGAATTGCTTACTATTTTCATCTACATCTAACCCCTAAAAAGTATGGTCTGAAACAGGATACTCTAATTTAAAAACTCTTTCAGCTGCAATTAAAAAACGTGCGTCGACCAAAGAACATTTATCTGCAACTGTTAGATTAAAATTATTTGGCAAATCAAGCATTAACTTGGTTTTAGACGAAAGTTTACGTTATCAAATTAAAGTGCGTAATGGCAAAGTGAATTTAATAGGGATTTTATAAGTAGCTTAATTCATTTCACAACAGGTCTTGGTTAGTTGGAGTTGCCCCAATTTTTTACTTTTTAATTTTATTGTTAAATAATTTTTGCCATTGCCTACCCAAATTTTGAACGCACGGGACGCCACTGATAGTCATAATCATAAACATCAGTCATGGCGGTATATTATTTACTCAAATATGTTTTTAGAAGTAGCTTAACTATGCAGCATGTAAAAATTGCATGTTAGTATGCCGTCAATCAGTGAGTGAATGCAAATTTGTCTTCGTATTTTTTTTTAAATATAACTGCTCTTAACAAATAACCTCGCGTAAACAGCAAAAGGCAACAACAGTGTTTTAAAAAAAACTATAAAATTAAAAAAAAATTTGGTCCCAACCGAGATTCGACCCCACAACTACTTATGCAGTAAAAAAGTAGTACATCCGAACACATTCGCATATCCATCTGTGCCACTACGAACTTGTGGTTTACACACATTCCAGCTGCATGCAAAAGAGGTGCGCAAGTCATGTGAGGTAGGATTCGGCTGATGACCAAGGGGCTAGACGCTAATCATATGAGCATCCACAAACTGAGCACGCACGCACATGCGTTTGCGCCCAGGTTGCGTGTGCTTAGGTTATGTGCGAAAACCTTCGTTTGGTGAGCATCTGTGTGTGCTCAGACTAATCCGAATAACCACGGCAGTGTTAAAACTGAGTTCGAGCAATGTGATCGCAAGTGCTGAATTTATACCTAATGTACAGTTTAATTAATAAGAAAAAAAGAAAAGAAATGAGATGCGTTAGTGGGTGACACGGCTTTATCAAGCAGATAAAGTGCAATAACCGGTCAGGCGTCCACACTAAGCACGCATGAACAAATCATTTCCTTTGAGCACGCCAAGAGAACAGACAAGCTGTGGCTCGCATTCGCATTCGTGCGTTGGTGGGCACGCGCCATTACGCACAAGGCGAGCATCCTGAGCAAGACGTCCACATTTGAGCATTCGTGCGGGCTCAGCCTATGCGTGCTCGTATATGTACGCAGCTTTAATGGTATATTATAGACAAAGGTAGAGAAGACATTTTTCACAGGCGAGCAGAATTATTTCCCGAGATGCGAAGCATCGAGGGAAATAAGTTGCGAGGCTGGTAAGTCTTCTCTACCGTGGTTTATATATTATTTTTCCACTACTAGCACCTTTATTCCTTTTATAATTGATTGATTTTACATTAATAAAAAATAAAATTACAAATACAAATATGCATAAAAATAAAGTAGCCTTGCTTGAAAACAAGAGAATAGTTAATTTCAATTGACATTTATGTAAAATATATATTTTATAATAGTGGTTATAAAATGTCCAATTTTGATGATTTGAGTGAAAACTGCACTCCTCCTGAAATTAGGGAAGGTGCAGAAAGTGTTGGTGAACAGTTATTACCAGTAAAATCAAAAGATTTTTACATGAAAGTTTATGGTGAATTTAAAGATTGGTAGCAATTGTTTTCATTATTAACCAGTAGTTAAAAATGAAATATTATTAACCACTAGGAAAGAAATTCATATTCTTGGCTCTAAAACAAAGTAAATAATGATATCGTTTAATGCTAGTAGTGGAAAAACGTTTTAAGTTTTTTTTCAATAACATAAGTTTTGTAATTTGACTGCGTTTTGCCACAATTGCATCTGTATAGCTATAAAATTGAAGAATATATTTTGTTTAGCTGAATTTTTGATAACCGAAACATTTTTTTTTATTAAAAACTAGCATCAATGTTAAATTAATTGCGCCCCTTGAAAGTGCGACCCGGGGCAACTGCGTCACTTGCCCCGCCCCAGCGGCGGCCCTGGATAACTATGTCCTTATCGGTTAATTAAGATTTAAATAACAGAAAAATTAATTTTATGTTATACAGAAAAAGTTAATAGTATAAGCTATTTGTCCTTACAAATACGTAATACTAGTCAATAAATAAAAAAATTGAAAACAAATCACGAACGTTATAAACAGAAGCATGTATAAATTTATTTCATGTTACACGTTTAAATTATAAATTCAACGCAGCAAACATAATAATGTTTTTTGGTACTGTTCTGAAATATGAGGGTGATTGTTTTTATGTTCCTTGCCATACGAGTAAGATATGGTTGTCGTCAAAATTTCGGAAGTTATGATTTTGACAGAAATACACTTTTGTGAGAATACCGAAAAACGTTTTTTGGCCATGGTGCGTGCGTCCGTGCGTGGGTGGTGGAAAAGGGTGTTAAATTTCAATATAGACGCGCATGTCGAATAGTCGATCTGCGCAAGCGTGATCTTTCTACCATCGCTCAGTCACCCCAACATCGATTGTTTTTATCAAACATTTCCGAATTTCGGCACAAGCCAGCGTAGTGGGACCACTCCTCTACTTAATCTACACTTCCGACCTGCCAACCACAAACGACACAATGATTGCCACATTTGCGGATGACACGGCTATCCTAGCTACTAGTGAATCACCGCAGGTTGCAACCGATTGCCTTCAGCACCATTTAGACCTACTGCAGGACTGGACCAATCTCTGGAGGGTATCCGTAAATAGTGAAAATTCTGCTCAAATAACTTTTACCAACAAACAAGCAATCTGCCAACAAGCCAGATTCAACGACATCCCCCTCCCACCGAAGACAGAAGTAAAATACCTAGGGCTGCATCTCGACGCAAAACTCACCTGGAGCACCCATGTTAAAGCCAAAAGAAAACAACTCGACCTAACACTCAAGAAAATGTACTGGTTACTGGGGCCTCACTCTCAACTCTCGCTCACAAACAAGCTTCTTCTATATAAGGTCATACTAAAGCCCATATGGACCTATGGGATACAGCTTTGGGACTGCACAAAGGCCTCTCATACCAAAATATTACAGCGGTTCCAATCTAAGACCCTCCGCTTAATCACTAACGCACCCTGGTACATTAGGAACGATACACTCCACACAGGTCCGAACATCCCAACTGTTGCACGCGAAATCCAGAGACTCGCCACCAACTATCATTACCAGCTAGCAGGGCACGAAAATGTCCTCATCGAACAGCTGTCTAACCCACCCGCAATCGCCCGCAGACTCCAGCGAAACTGGCCACAGGACCTCACCCATCAGCCTCCAGAACCTATAGCGTATTGTGTTTTGGTCGTTCACCTGAACAGTGTAACTGAATCATTGCCAAAATTTTAGCAAAAGCGATTTTCGGGATTTAGCAGATAGACATTGTTTGCAATTACAGAACACCAAAAATCATACAACCAGGTAACTCTAACAAACAATAAGGGCGGCGGCGGGGAGCGGAGCTCCACTTCAATATAGACGCTCTCGAAAAATGAGCGGGGATTTGTATTCTACGCATGTCAAATAATCGATCTGCACAAGCTAGATCTTTCTACCACTCCTTGGTCACCCATCGACTTTTGTTTTTTCAAAAATGTAGGTATTTCAATTTCAAAATCATGTTAAGTGACCGTAGGAACGACCTCCTATTGAGGTCGTTCACCTGAACAGTTTAATTGATTATTTTCCAAAAAAACGACAACGTTGCAAAAACGATTTAGTCTAATCTGTGATATAGCGCAAATAATTGTTAGTTTCCTATATTTTTAGTATAAGGCAGTACTGGTTTGTTGGTTACATGACAATTTTTAATTTCAACATTTTAACGGGTTTTGGATTCTCAGGAACTAAAAAAAATAGTTTTTAAAACATTTCTCTCTGTCAGTAGGTATGTATGTGCGGCTCATATCTCTTCAACGGATGAGGCGCTTTAGATGTAGGTGGTAATCAAATATTTATCGACAAAATAAGCTTTCTAAAAAAAAAGTGAAATCTGATAGACCTTAAGACAAATGAAACCCTTTTTCCATAATTTTCTTGCCTAAAAATTATACCATCACGTTAACTTTTTCAATATTTTGACTTTAACGCCTTATTACTAAAAAACGAGTTGGCAAGTTGGGATCAAATTTAGCAATAGCCGTATAGACAGAATATTACTATAGACGAGAATTCTCAAAAAGACGAAAACTATAAAGTGAAAAAATGTTCAAAACTTTGATGTTATAATAATATATCGCTCAAAACTAGAATAGCAACACGTTTGTTTAAACTTTGTAGGCTCATAGAGCTATGGGTGAGCTACAATTTGGATGGTACTCCAACAAGCCAACGTCTATGTGGCACCTTTTGAGAATTATTGAAAATCACAAATTTATGGCCCTTTATTTAATAAATGCAGGACGATAAAACATTTTTGTTTAAGCTCGAGTGTGGTAGTAAATTAAGATTCCCAACTTAATTTTTAGGTGCAGCACTATTTAGAGGTTGAACAATTTACTCTTTGTTCTTTAATTCCAACAAATCCAAAAAATCAAATAATGTATTTTTTATAATCAACAAATTTTGAAAAGTTTGATTAGCCATTAGTACCGCATGCATCTAGCCATGTCCGCGTAAATGATGTCTCCGATGTATCTGCCGTTCACTCCCGCTAGAGTGCGTTGTTTCAAAAATACTTTTGAAAGCATGATTTTAAATAACAGTTTTTAAAGTAGGAATAGGAAAGTCCAGGCTAACTCCTCCGCTCATTTTTTCTCACGGCTTCTCTCAAATAATATCTAACTTTTATTTTTATAAATAGCACGCCCTGGATATTTCTGTAGAGGACTACATAAAGTTCTCTTTGCAATAAAGTTAGACTCTACAGTAAAATTGGGCGTAATAATTTTAAAAATATAACTGCGAGAGTTGGCTATTGTTTTTTTATATACGCTATAAGTTAACAGAAACATTACTGACTAATGGAAACCGCAAAACTTACTTTTTGGATTAAATCATAATAATTAATTCAACCAACAAATTTGATTACTCTTACTTACAAAAAAAACCTACACAAACAGACATTACAATACGAAACGATTTTAGTTATTATGAAATACATAAATTAGCAGACTAGAGATCTACGATACAACGCGATTTAACGGTTCGTTTAGATAAAATTAGCTATTAAAAAAAGAATTCAAATAGTGCATCCGATACAATTAAATACGCTTGCTAAAACTAAAAACAAAACCAATAAAAGCAAAATAATTTTTAAAACTAAAAACATTTTGTCTAATGCTGAAGAACAAACGCATGATTTAGTAAAATCAGACATTCACAAATTAAATTGCTCCTGCTGTAATTCAGTTTATACATAAACCAGACAATTATTTTATTATTAGGTACAACGCTACAAATGTAGACACCAATATAGTATAGATTCAATTACGCTAAACACTTACTATAAGAACACAATCATTTAATGACATCTAACAACACTAGAAAATGTTTACACTTTTGTGATGATAAACGTAAATTACATGTATTGGAAACATGTTAAATTCACAAACATTTAAGAACTGTATCTGTAATGAATAATATCTTAAATTTCCATTATTAGAAGTTTTGGAATAAGAAATCAAGTCAACTGCAGACCTACATAACTAAGATGAAGTCGCCTAGTTTTATTGCTCTTAAAGCAAGATCAACTGTTTACTGTTAATTTTGCTTTTTATAATGACGTGTAAGAATAAAATAAATAAATACCCTGAAGTTATTAATTATTTTATTTATAATACATATTAAGCAATACGCCTGGATTTTACTGTGCTTTAAAAAGCCTTACTTACCACAGCTTTAAAAGTATTTTTGTATGAACGTTTCATGCGCCAATAGTAACTATAAGATCACATGGTTTAGTTAGATTAAGTTACATCGACTGTTTGGTATATTAAATGGTAGCGGTGCCTAATAGAGAGTGATGTAGCTGTATTGCGTGCAAGAGCGATAGGCACTTGTTTGGTGACCTGCTATCAGAGTTGCTGGCTCCGCAATTTTAGTTGTGCTGGAGTAGCGTCGTAAAACGGGAAACATAAAGCCACATATAAAGAAACGGGGTTTTTATTATAAAAAAAATCAATTTTGTGGTTCAAAATTGTTTGAAATTAAATATAACACAAGAGACCAAGGACCAAATTCGCCAGTTAAAAAATTGCAAGGGGAAGGCCATCCCCCATTCTCTTAATTATAAGTTACCTACAAATTAAAATAAGAATTTTGTTCTACTATCACTTACGAGCAGCTTAAGCTTTAAATGCTTTATCGTTCCCTGCTTATTAAATAACGGGACATAATTGTTCGGTTTTCACAAATTCATAGACGTTACAAAAAATTAAAGATTTTGAATACTATCGAGTTGTAGCAAATTTATAGGTCTGTGGGCACACAAAATTAAAACAAAAACGCTCATATATAGTAGCTTTGTGTTCTCCTAGGGCTATTACCATACTTTATTTCATTCTAATTTGTCAACTCGTTTTTATAAGAAGGTGTGAAAGTTAAAATCTTTGAAAAAATTGCTACGGATGCTACTTTAAAGCTAGAGAGTTCGGAAAAGCAGGACTGGACTGAATTGACTTTCAGATTTTCTTCTAGATTCCCTTTTCAGATTTATAAAATTTAATTAAACAAATGCTATAAAGCGATATATCTACCTTCCGCTTCGCTTTCGGTTCATCGAAATCGGCCCATCCGTTCGAGAGTTATGAGGAAACCAACGAAAAATTTACCCACTAACGCACAGACAGACATCTTTCATAACCACTTTGTTGAGTTTCCGGAGGCCCGAAACATGTATTTCTGGCAAATTTTCGGATTCGAACACAAAACCAACTCTTTCCCGTCTTACGTCTTCTATATTTCAATTATATTGTTGTCGAAAATTACAATAAATTTGTTAATTCTTGTTGCAAAGCAAATAAATACTTCAAAAACTTGACACGCAATATTTCTAATCTTTTTGGGAGTTTTTTGATCAAGCGTGTTTCACATTCATAGGTACTGTATGTTTTTTTGCAACAATTGAATAAATTGATTATTTCAGGTTTGTTAGAGTTATAGCAGATTATGACATGAAAAGCTTTTGCAAATATAAAATGTAGAATTGTATAGAAAACTGGAGACAAAGTGCTTAGCCTATTTTTAAATTTTAAATGTAGACACATATAATTTGCGTTTCCTCATATGGAGTTAGATACAGTTAAACTAACATAAACTCCTACAAAATACACCTTATAACTGTCAGTTGAAAATTAACAGTTTAATTTTATGATTTTACCATGCGGCGGCAGGCGGAATTTATATTGCATATAAAGGAGCTATTATTGTTTTTAAAATACGAAAATTAACAAGCTCCGTTATTTAATATTTATCTTGCAATAATAACACGGATGAGTTCCAACTTTTACAATAAATTTTATTTTTATTGCTAAGAACAATTAAAGTCTTTCTTAGAATAAGGGTTTATGTTACAAATTAACCATATCGACATTACCGTGGATAATGGATCTACGTCGAACAATGCGCATGCGCTTTTAGCAAAATTCAAATATGTATTATTTCATAGTAATCTTTAATTTTGAAATGTTAGTAGCCTGGAAAAAGGTTAGATGTGTATAAATCTTGTAGACATGTGCAATTATATTCCTCTAAAAAAATGTACAACTTTACGAAATTTAGAGTTAAAAAAAACACGTAAACAGTCTAAATAAAATTGCACGTGTAGTGTAAAAATATTTTCTGTAAGTCAAGCAAAATAAGAATAATATTTTTGTTACATATATCATTTTTTTAATGATAATGCTGATTTAAGGCGTTTTTATTTTTCTGCATATGTAATGTATATGTTTGGACATTTTCAAAAAATTATTGCTTAAACACTGCCCACGCCATTTTTCAAAACTTTCTACTAGAAAACTACAAATCTGCTTTTTACTAATTTCCCAAATTTTGTTCTGACGCCCTTCAGAAATTTTTGAAAATTTTGACATTGACGCGTTTTCCAAGTTACGTGATTTTAAGTATGCCTATTAATTATCTCTAATAAAAAAAATATTTTTCATTCTCTGCATATTTTTGATAACTGTAAACTGATAAAGTTGTTATAACCATTTTTGATCCGAGGTCGTGAGCGCATTACCTATCACGTTTACGTAGTCGGCGAGTGCAACCACGTAAAAAACGCCTTGGGTCTGAAACGGGCTGCATGTACCAGCTGAAGATGACTACATGTAAATTTCAAGCACTTCTTGACGCAAAAATGTTTAAAACGTAAAAAACATAAGAAAGTTCAAGCGCGCAACCTGTTTCGCCCATTTTTCGTTTAGATCTTCCTTGACTGCTTCTATCCATTTTTTTATTGGATCGCCTTTCTTATTACACCTTCTTTGTTGTTATACTTCCTTTTTCTAATCCTTCTATATGCCCTAGCCACCTTATCGTTCGGTCTTTGATGTCTTGGGTCATATCATAGTTTCTCCGTATAACTGCATGACTTCTGTTTTTCTTCGTTCCTACTGTTCTCCTATCTTCTTTCTATCAAACATTCTCCTCAGAATTTTTCGTGCTTCTAGTTTGTGCTGCAATGAGAAAAATGGATTGCTATGGTTACTAGAATTCTGCCTATCTTAATGAGAATTTATTTTTAAAAAAGGGACAGCGCTTCTATGTCGTAACATACACTATTCCGTTGTTGTTAACTTAGTAATTTACCACTACCACATTGAATTGTATTTCCAAATATCCTAAACGACCTAACCCATTGTTATCAGTATTTTGTTTGTTGTGCCTACAATGCCATATCATACCTACTACTGTAGCATACAGTAGCTGTTAATATGTTGCTTTGTAACTGTGACCCAACGCATTGTAGCAATAGCAGTATGTATGCAAAATCTAACAAACAGTTTACTTAATTTTACACAGCTGCAGAGGGAAAAAAGTTGCAATTAATGTGTTACATAGTTTTATTAATTTCAAATGATATATTACAAAAAAGCAACATATAAAGTAAAGCGCATGACGTGCATCAATAAGCTATTAACTAGTATAAAAATTATTTAAAATAATATATAAAACATATTTTCTCCATACCGGGTGTTCATGCATTTTCTATTATTACAAAAGTGTCAAACTGTGGGTTAAATTATCAAAGTACCTACGAAGATCGTTCAAAATGTACGTGGCCTAACACAGAGATGGCGCTAATTCGGCGGAATTAGCATTACCATTTTTAAGAACCATCCTTTCTTAGGTTAAATACGACAGTATAGAGCGATCTGTCAATTAGTTTGTGTTTGACAGTGCGCCAAAGTGACCGTCTCGAGTGATTTCGTAAATAATGGGAAAAACTGAGTTGCGAGCAGTGATAAAGTACTTTCATTTGAAAAGCTTAACACCAACCGATATCAAAGCGACATTTTTGAAGTTCACTCCTTTTTAATCGTTAAAAACTGGGTTGCTGAGTTTAAGCGTCCACAAAGGACGAACCCCGCAGTGGACGCCCAAACACGGCTAATACCCCGGATATGATTGAAAAAGTCTTCCGTATCGTATTGGCGAGTAAAAGTGCGGGAGATAGCAGACATGGTGGGCATCTCAAATGACAGTGTGCACAAAATTTTAACTGAAGAATTGGAAATAAAAAAATACTCCGCGCATTAGGTGCCGCGTTTGCTCACACCGGAGCAAAACTTGAATCGTTTGATTGTTTCTCGTGACCTTTTGGCACGTTTCCGCAGCAATCCGAAGGATTTTTTGAGCTGTTTCATAACCGTCTATGAAACATGGGTCCACCATTACAGTCCCTTACCAAGGAACAGTCCAAACAATGAACACACAAAGGCTATCCGCCACGGAAGAAGGCAAAAACGGTTTTCTCAGCAGGAAAGGTTATGGCAACTGTATTTTGGGATTCTCATGGAATTATCTTCGTTGACTACTTAGAAAAGGAAAAAACAATAAATGGCGAGTATTATGCCAATTTGATGCAGCAATTGAGCGACAAAATCAAAGAGAAACGGCCTCATTTGGCAAAAAAAAGTGCTTTTCCATCAAGATAACGCACCTGTACACACTTCTGCAATCGCCATAGCCCAAAATTCAAGAATTGGGATTCGAATTAGTGCCTCATTCGCCCTCTTCGCCAGATTTGGCTCCCAGCAATTTTTATCTATTTCCAAAACCTGAATAAATGGCTCGGCGGTAAAAGATTTTCATCCAATTCCGAGGTAATCGCTTCTGTAAATAACTATTTTGACGACTTGGGTTCATCGACCTGCAAAGACGGCATCACTGCTTTGAAGCATCGCATCGTTGGAATAAGTGCGTTGAGCGAGCAGGAGACTATATTAAAAAATAAAATGAATTTTTTGCCCAAACAACTTGCGTTTTCTTTGTTAGGCCACGTACATTTCGAACGATCCTCGTATATCGTACTTTTTGGGTTAATTTAAAATCCATGTAAAAAAATATGATGCTTTCAATAGAAATTAGTCCACGTCTGGACACACGATTTTGATAAAGTGTCATTTATTTTGGAAATAGGCTGAGCAAGACAGACGAAATCTAAATAAGGTGTCAGATATCAACACAAAAATGCACTGAAAAATATTTTATGGCATAAATGGATGTGTGAAAAACCATTTTGATTTTAATGCAATTTTGCCGAACGATGAATAACCAGCAACACAATGTCTCAAGCGGGCCCTTCTCGTACAGTTATTTACTCCGATCTTGAGGTGTGCTCCTGGCGGGCAGTCCGGGAGACGGGAGTCAAATGTGAAGTGAAACTACCATTCGCGGCACGATAATTTTCGGTGCCTCATTTATGTTTTAAAATTAGCACAGTGTAGTTGCATACAGTTTTGTGAGCCGTAATCTGGAGAAGAAGTGCTTGCAGTTCCCGTGGTTCGGAGCCCGCGTTAAACAGTAAGTCCACTATGTCTGTGTAATTCATTAAGCACGCTCATCACAGGCGTACGAGAGAAAATCACCACGCTCTTTTGAGAGCAAAGGACTCACAAGAAGAAGAATGCGTTCTTTAGAAAAAGAAAAGTTGATACTCTTATATTACTAAGCCTTATAGAAGACGATGCCGAAAGGAAAGAAAAAGGTATTGGTCAAAGAAGTGGTACCTGAGACGGAACGAATCAAACCATATTTCCTTCATCTATTAATGGAAATTAATGCAGCGTATCCTGAAGATTGCAAAAACTATTGTAGAGTGGATAGCGAGACATTTACTTATCTGTTAAGCTTACTTAAAACACAAACAGTATAAGCAAACAAAATACAGTGATGCGTGAAGCAATTGCGCCGGAGGCAAGATTAGCGGAGCGGCCACTCTTCGTTTTCTTGCTACGGGAAACTCATTTGAAGATCTTTCTTCCGCCCGCAACTATTTCATGTCGCTTTCCTTTTTCTAGAGAGTAAAGGAAAGAATTACCCTTACATGTTCAATATCTGCGACGTTGCCAGGGCCGCGCAAAGCGGGGGTGCAAGGTGTGCACAGCACCCAGGCGGCAAAGACCCCAGGGGCGGCAAAAAGCCGGATTGCAAAATGTAAAACTATAGAAACAAAATTGGTACATTATAAATTTTAAATACAATGTTTTTTTGCGTAAATAATTAAATAAATTGAATGAATTAACTGCGGGTGGATTGTCTGCGAAAGCCGAAAGCTTGTTGACAAATTTATATTGAAGTTTGTAATATTAATTCAGTAGTGGGCACTTTCGAGAAATTTGTATCACTAATTTATGTTTATGTATTATAGGGCGGAGAAATTGTACAATAAATTAAAGCGAATTCCAAGGTATTGTCCGGTTTTTGGGCGAATAAATGCGCAGATGTCAAATTGTTTAAACATTATTAAAACAATAATTACACATTTTAAAAAATAATACGCCGCATGATGATGCAAATGATTCGAAGAGGCAGTGAAGCATTTGTATCAAACGGCGTTGTTTTTATCTTGTAAATAAGTTAGCAATAATAATTTGAATACAGTTTACTTTAACTAACTGTACTATTTGTGTTATTTATGTTATATTTTATTTTTATTTCTCTATACATTCAAACATAGAAAAGTAGTAATTTAATGAAAATGTTCAGAATCGAGATTTTGACTGAAATACATGTTTTGGACCTCCAGAAACTCAAAAAAAGTTGGTTTAGAAAAACGACTGTCTGTGGGTGAGTGGGTGTGTGTGTATGCGCTTCATAACTTCCAAACGGATGGTCCAATTTTGATGAGCTTTGGAATCTAAGGGCATAGGCGCCGGGTTTTGAAAATGCTCAGGGGTGCTGACTCAAATCACAATTGACAAGTTGAGCTTTTAAAACATACAAAAAACTGAAAAAAAACTGATTTATTTAAGTAAAATAAATTAAAAAATTAAATAAAAAAACATTTTCAGCTCATAAATATGATAATATTGCTAATGCTAATTATTTAATTATAAAAAAAGTATTCCTGCGAGCTGTAGTTCTATTCATAAATATGCCAGCCACAGTGTTAAGATTTATCTCGTCGGCCAATTCCCTATTTACGTTTACAATTGCATGGTCGTTCAATCTTCTTTGGGTCATATTATTTCTGAGGTACGTCTTTAGGCGCCTCAAAGCAGAAAAGGAACGCTCTGCTGTACATGTTGAAACAGGAATGGTCAAAACGATTTTAACCACTATTACAATTTACTTTCGGCTTAGACCGCGTCGTCATTTGGGAACTACACCCAGCATAATCAGGTTAGGACCGACCTGTAGCTTCTCTGCCTTTACAAGCATTTGCTCTAGAAGTTTGAGCAATATTTGTTAGTAGGCCCTGCCTGTCTAAACAGGGCCGTGTGCTAAGATTATTTAACCTTAGGGCGGACAAGGATTTGATCTTAATGTATTTTGTTTACCACGACAAGAATACTTAATCGGCTTATGCCTATTAGCTGTTTGTGAACCCATACAAACTAACGTTTTGCAAGACATTGCTGCTTGCATCTTCAAAGTGAATAAAACATAGAATTAAAATCCGGGAAGCGGAGGTATTTAAACCTCTTTGAGCCAGTAGAGCAGAAAGGCGAAGTTCTGGTTGTCTGTCACCGTTGGGCAAAGATGGATCCGGTGGAGCGTGATCGTGAGATCGATGATGCTTAGGAGTCCTTAGAGGATAAACTGCTGGATTCCAACCTTTACTGAGTCTAAAACCATACTCCCTGTTTATGCCATTTTAGTCTTAGTGCTGCTCTTTCAACTATCTTTTCTGCTACACGAATTACAAATTTGTCCATTTTAACTAATCCAAAGATGTATGTGTTAGCAACAATCAAAGGACACACTCGTCGCTCTTTCCCGTCCGCTTTCACTGTACGAATGCTGGTGCGGCGACGCGCACACATGCATTTCGCCCTGCGCAATCGAGTTCTGATTTCTCACAAACACTTTATTGCAATACTTCTTAAACGCTACTATATATGTCACAATACTTCGCAATGTTTGTCGCTGTTGATTCGCACTCTATCACTTTTAGGAGTACTTTTTCTATTTAATTTTTATTTAAAATTTATAATTTTATTTTTAGTTTAATTTATTTAATTTTTTTAGATCTGGAAATTTCTCAGGGGTGCTTGAGCCCCGGAGAACCCACGTAGTCGGCGCCTATGTCTGAGGGTGTATCCAAAATTCATTGGGGAAATAAGCTTTCAAAACAATCTGAAATCGGAAGTTAGACAATTATAGACATGTTTGTTTGGTAACATTTTTTCAAAAACGGAATTTTAGAAATTTAAAAGCGGAATCTGATAGAAGACCTCAGGGCAAATTCAGCGCTTTTTTCCGAACGTTGTAGCTTTAAAATGGCGGCTGCGGCGATTTTTTTTGAAAATTTTGACTTTAACGCCTTATACTCAAAAACGAGGTAACAATTCGGAATCAAATCTTTTGTCGCAGCAGCAATGTCACTGTGCACAAAAAATTTAAAAAAGTTATCAACTGTAAATTGAAAAATAAGTTCAAAATTCTAAAACTTTTCAATAAATATTGCTCAAAAACTGGCCACACGATCTTTTTTTTTAAATTTTGTAACCTAATAGAGTTATAGATAAACTACAATTTGGTTCGTGTCCCAGTCCCCTAATTTTTCTGACACCTTCTATAAATTTTTGAAATCCAAATTCCTATCTTTTTAAGTTAATAAACGAGGGACGTTAAAAAATTTCTGTTTAGGTTAAAGTGTGCATGAGTGATAGTAGAATAAAGTCTACAACTTAATTCTTAGGTTCAGCAATAATGGGGGGGGGGGGGGGGGGGGGGGTAATTTTTTCCCTCACACCCCATTTTTTTGGCTGACAAATACTCTCTTTTGTCTCTGGTTTTCTTTAATCCCGAGTAATATTTGCCCAATAATAATCTAAACCCATTTATTTTATCACAAAAATTTAGAACATTTTTTATTAATAAGAATAATGAAAATAAAATATGTGCGGTCGTCTTCGCTAGAGTTGTAGTTGGACTGCGATGACTGAGGTCATTGTCGGTAGTTAAAACTTGGATGCTTTTGTAAATATGAGTTGCAATTCCTAAAGTAAGTATAGGAAAGTCCAGGCGAATTGCTTCGTTCATTTTCTTGTGCCGTCATAGTTTGATAGAAATAAAATTAGCATTTAGGAATGCATTACATGTGTGTATATTTATTTCATTTATACTTCCTTTAAAATTTAATGTTTAATATATAATATAGGAACGGCAAAATATGGCTGGCACGCGGGTGGCAACTACCCTTGGCGCGTCCCTGTACGTTGCACCTGACTGGCCCCAGAAGTTTAGAACGATTTAAACTCTTCGCTCGTATAACACGCCCGGCGATTTTTATTTCTACACCTTCGAATTTGGAGCGGATTGAAAGAGTGTCACTTCAAAACTGAGGAAAAGTTACACTTGAAGGGTCAGCTTAAAGCAAAAATTAGTAGCGTGCAAAATTGCTGATTAGTGACGACAGGGGAGTACCTGAATTCTGGAAAAGTTCGGTCGGCCGGTGACAGGCAGCAGCGAAAAACGAGGGCGAGGCATTCAAAATCTGAGTTGAGGTGCCAAATTTGCAGGGCCAAGTTACACAGAGCCTTAGTTAATTACTGATACCTACGTGACCTTTGGTCCGCAGTGACTTAGGGAGTTTTAGATTTAGATGTTGAAGTCAGTTCAGGATTGGTACTCGTGGTAACTAAAAATTCTCTGTAAGTGTGTCACTGTCAACACTCAAAGTGAGGTTATGTATGTAAACAAGCAAGGCTTGATAAATTAACAAACGGCTTGGGAATTTTTGGATAAAAGACTTACCAACAGTGTACGTTGGGTTGCCTATATTTTGTGGTCACGTGGGTATCAGCAATTAATAAAGACTCTGTATAATCATTAGAACGGGGCCGGGCCGGGCCGGCCAGCTTATTTTTGAATTTGACGCGGCGCGGCGGGGCGCCCGGCAGGTCAGGCCGCAAATCATGTACCTAAAGACTATGCCGGGCCGGGCTAGCCCATCTTCTGAAATTGTCGGACCGGGTCGGGCCTGGATCATGACTTGACAACTCTACTGTAGACTGTAAATCAGTGAGGGTTTCTCTATTGGGTCAAATGGTCATTGACCTCTCAACGCAATACGAAAAAATAAATAATTAGTTTTTGTTTGAGTACATAACATATTACACACTATAATATCTAAAAAAATACTTTTTAGTTAGCTTTTGCTTGTGATTTCTATGCGAAAACGTTTATTAAAGAGCTGCCATAGGATCCGAAAACGTTTATTAAAGAGCTGCCATAGGATCCGAAAACGTTTGAGCGTTTGCAATTTCGTGCGCATTAAACGATTCTATGCGAGGGTCACTTTGCTGGTTGTCCCCAATGCAGCTTTATGCTACCGAATAATGCCGCTGGCTTAATAGGCCTGACCAAATGAGTAAGAATGAAATAGACAGGTCATCGCGGGTAAAATACGGATTACACAAGCTAAGAAAGCAGAGAAGTTTCTGTTTATTAGAGACTGCAGGGACAGTGACCTCAGTTTCTGATTAACTAGATTGAATAACAGCGCATGCTAATCACGTGTAGTTTGTGTATTTCTTCGCATGCATATTTTACGTTGGTGTGACAAACGTGCTTTGTGTAAATCTTAATTGATCGGGGATTTTTTTATAGATGGGTTTTGTCTTTTGTCTTTGTTTGACAAACGTACTTGTGTAGTAATTCTTAATTTAGTGCTGTTAAATGTATGTGCAAAAAATTTTGGAACTTAAAGCTCGAAGTGATTTAAATTTTGAAGAACGTTTAATAGTAAACGAAAACGGCCGCCCAAAACCAAAACCAAGTATTACACAAATTACCATGTTTAGAAATAAGGAGGTTAACAGGTACTTTAATTAGTCAATGTACGATTAATCGTATTGGATTTCTGGATGCAATATAAGAAACGTTTTCTTCTGTTTCCCGTGTCTGTTATTTGGTAAAAACGCATAGTGGTGTAAAACCGGTGTGATTGCTTTAAAACATTTAAAATTATTTAATTAAAGTTGAAAAACATTTTTATCGGCACATCATTTGAAAAATTCTATGAATTTTGTCATACTTGGTAATGTGGATATTAGATTGGAATTAAACAGTGCTTGTCAAAAGTATATTAAGGCTTTTAAAGAAATGTTAATAGGTACACTTTAAATAAAATTATAGAATGCGTAAAGTTTTGCGGAGCCTTCGAACTAGCATTGCGCAGACACGATAATAGTGAAACATCTACAAAAATCCGGGTATATTTCGAGACAATAACCGCTAATTGCGTTAGCCTAGGTACGGTTAGCATCGAAAAATTGTTAATTACAAACATGGACAATTTTAATGAACTAGTGATAGACAGTGCCGTCCTAAGAAATTCGGAGCCCCTGGGCTATGAATTTGTAGCACCCTAACAGTAGTGGTAGCATTCGAATCTAGGATTTTTTCCAGGACACCGTAACATTCAGACAAACCACCACTAGTTCACACAACTGCTACAGTATACAGGTTCATATAGTCTGAAGAAGGGGAATAGGCAACGGCTCGCATTTTTCTCACTAACGGCCACGTCTACTCAATTTTTACTAAAATGGGCACTCAGCGCAGGCGCACACACACTGTCTTATAACCAGACCAGATGTGTTTTGTCTACCGACTTGGTACAGCTATACTAGCGGTATATGCCTAGCTTCCACTAGAGGGCGCACCACCATATTTGAGATCCACTAAGAGGGTTATTGTAAAAAATTGAAAAAACAAATATATAACTGAAAAGACATTTTTATTTAATGTAAGTACCGTAAAGAACAAGTGTTTAAAACGATATATTTTATATGGCATCGCTCGGCGCCTCCTTGGGCCTGGCGCTCTAGGGCTATAGCCTAATTAGCCCAATAGTTAGGATGGTACTGGCGATAGATCATTTTTCCAACGCGAAGGAGCGAAGGGTAGACTTTAAATGTAAGTCTACTTAAAATTGGGGTTGGTAAGGACATTTTTATCGAAAAATATTTCAAAATAACTTCCCAGTACGCCACGCTACGAGCCGCCACTGCTGTAGATACCGACTTATCTGCTTCATTGTCGGTTTTGAACTTTTGGTGGAAAACCTGGTAGCCCAAGGCCACCCAACAGATTCTTTATTCATGTCGAATGCAGCGTTCCATTGTAAACCCTCATTCCATGGGCCAAACTAGGTATCTAGCTTCAGTAACTTCAGTTTTATGTTTTATGGCAATTATCAAGTTTTATTCTAAACGAAGGCGTAAAAGTCGGTTGCAGAAGATTCCACTCCTACATATGTTTCGGCAATTTTTATTACCGATATACAAAGAAAATGTAATTGGTCAATACCTCACACCTTGAAGTCAGTCAGGTGGTGCAATAATTTTGCACAAATGACAGATGGTCTTTTGAATTGTGTGAAAATTTGTTTTACTACCGCCGTAAAAACAATGAAGGATGCAATGCACTACAAACTACCGATTTAGCATATTGTTGTGATGCTATAAATAGCAGCAACTATAACAGTCCCGGCATGCTGGAGTCGACCTTCAGGTTGTTCACGAGAGGCATGTGCCTTAGTTTACTGTTAAAATGTTAGCGTTATGGTTGCGATTTCTTTGCGTTCTTTTCACTGAATTTATATTATTTAAGTTGATACACCTTTAAAATTTCAGCGTCTTTCTGTGTTCTTAGAAAAGTAAAGAATGGCCCCTGCGCTCCTCCGTACCTATTGTCTTGCCCTCGTGAACCATCAGCCCCCCAGTTCGGCCTCAAGGTCGCACATAGCAAAGCAAGGAGCGAATAACACACATGCCCACCAAACCACTTGTTGCTGTGAATGTACACGTGCTTGATAGTTTATAAAACGGTGGGGAGAACCGCGTGTTTTGTATGGATGGCTTCGGGTCACTAGACGCAAAGCGGGAGCAGCCGATGCTCGCTCCACTGCCGGCATACCGCGGTACATCGCTGATATATTGTAGCCGGATTGTATCTTATATTTGAAAATGTGAAGTGTAGGACGAAAACAGTATGTAGTGTGTAAAAATTTCCACGTTCTTGCGAAAGCAGTGCGATTGGAAAGACTAAACTACGCTGCAAAAGTGTTGTTAAATAATTCCGTGTTAACACATTGAGTTGACATTTCAGCACGTGTATTCTTCAATAATTAGTTAACTTACTCGCGTACTTTTCCCGAGCGGTGTCGGTTAAATAGTGATCAAGTTAGTGATAGCAACATTTCACGCACTACTTCTGGTTTTACTTCAACCTTGATTTTGGATTATAGAAACTGAATGAACTTTTTCTTTTCAGTGTTACATACCGCTCAAACATTATCTTGTAAGTGTTTTATCACCGTTTATCATTATTTTCCTAAGATTAAAAAAGAATTTAAAATCTTAATTATGTGGGATAAAGAGCGATGTCCGTGCTTATCACTCGTGCACTGTTTTCCAACCCAGAGCGCCAGACAGACCAATAGTTGCTTGTGGCTAAGGCATTTGACTGCTTAATTGTTGTGTAGAATAAGCTAAAGTTAGATGTCAAGGTCATGTTGATGACATCACAGCGCGGAATATAAAAATTATACAATGTGAATTTAAAACTGTCGATTTCTGTTTAAAAATAGCACTTCTGCTGTCATGGTTGCTAATTGCATCCGCTGTTTACGTATTTTCGGTTCCTTTTTATACCAATTTGTCGCCGTTCTGGTTTATGCCCATGTTAATATTATACATAATTATTTTATTTTTTCATTATTATGGTTATTTTATTAGTGCAACTGAACCTCACACTGCGTTGATGTCAATTTTGACACAGTATAATTTTATTAAGTATTACTACACAAAATAACTAAAGGAAAACCTGTTTAATGAACTTTTCATGAAGAAAACCTACTTATTGTTTATACACGCATAGCCTATACATAACAAATTTAGAGACGAACTAAAATTGTTCACTTATGAATAGTACGCATAAGCCACAGGTGTTCGTAAAACAATCTAGTGCATTAACAATAATAAAATTGCAATGTGGCCACTTTTCTAGAAAACAGGGAAAACCGGGAAAAGTCGGGGAATTTAGATTTTTTTTATTTTGGTCAGGGAAATCAGGAAATTGTACCAATTTCAACTTAAAGTCAGGGAATTTTACGAAATAGTCTGGGAAAATTCTGTAATCTGCAATTATTTTAATATTTTTATTTTTGCCTGCAAAACGAAAAGGTATATGCTGATAAAATTTATATTTATTTCATTTAGTTTTTCCTTAAAGTTTAGATGTTGTATTTTGTTATGCTTGTTGAAAAATTTCTATTTGCTATAAAGTAATTTAAGTTTACTTTGCTAACTTTTATGTTGGGTTACAATTTTTAATTAAAAAATACAGTTCTTTTGTACCATAAAAATGAGTGGGGGGAAACTTAAGTTTATCAGTCAGGGAAGTCAGGGAATTTGAAAAGCATTTTTAAGTGGCCACGCTGAATTGTCCTTGGTACATTAAAATAAAACAGTAATAAAATACAAGAATATTTAGGTAAACACAAGCATATTATTTGTACGATATTTAACAATGCCGATCAAGTAGGTATTCACCGTTATTTTAAAATAACTCCGACTCTCGGAAATGCCTAAGATTCCTTGGAATTCAATAATTAGATGAACGTACACCTAAGACGGCAAGCGTAGGTTGTTCACTGGTTTGTAAGTCGTGGTAGTTTATTTTGAGTTTTGCCATCTTTTTAGGATTCCAGATATTTCATTCTCAGGGTTCCCACTGACCCTGGATAACCTGGAAGTCATGGAAAAGTCAGGGAATTAAAATTTTAACCTGGAAGTCATGGATTTTATACAATATTTGGCAAAAGTCTTGATTTTTCTCTTGATTTACAGTAAAAAACCTGATTTTCTTGCAGTAGTGTTAACATAATTTAAAAAAATTAAAAATTTTCCGATTGAATTTTTAAAATTGCCGCTTATAAAACTTTTCTGCTGAAGGTTTTTAAAATATCGTTGAGGTACTTTTCTTTTCCTTGTTAAATTCCAAGGAACGTAATATGGCTTATGATTAGGTGCAAGTGAGACGGCCATATACTGTCTTGTGAATTGATAAAAAACGCATAAACGTGATTATAATTTTATTGATTTCTTTTGTCGAAAGTCATGGGTAAGTATGATTTTTGGTCATGGATATCCTGGAAAAGTCATGGATTCTAATTCTTGATAGTTAGTGGGAACCCTGATTCTGAAAATGAAAGAAATATTTTAATTGCTTAGTACTTCTCCATGCTTTTCGTAAAAGAAAATACTTGTTTAGTGAAATGGTTTGATTTTGAAATTGTAACGAGAAACACGTTTTAGGGCCCAATAAACAAAAAACATGTTTTTTGAAAAATGCCTGTCCGTGTGGAGGTGACTCGTTGGCAGTGACAGACCGTCCTATTAGGCAGAGTAGGCAGTGTCTACACACAACTTCGTCAAAATCAAATTATTCCATTAAAAAAAAGTTACTTTTACACAGTTTTTACTTTTTAACACCACCGCGTAACATTAAAAATTAGGCGGCAACAAAATAGACCTTCGGCTTT
Organism: Ctenicera cuprea; assembly: GCA_958336395.1. Classification (NCBI taxonomy): domain Eukaryota; kingdom Metazoa; phylum Arthropoda; class Insecta; order Coleoptera; family Elateridae; genus Ctenicera; species Ctenicera cuprea. The sequence goes on along the minus strand of OY284489.1, from coordinate 27,883,948 downwards.
ATTTAAACAAAGTTTCGCATACGCGAAGGCCGAGCTTATCGAGCCAAATGATTACAGCTACGACACAATCAACCAATCTATTATTGTTAATACGTTTGCATGCACATTGATTCAAATAATAAAATAATGCAATAATCAGATGAACGGATGTAAAGAAATTATAGGGATTTCAGAACGCAATAAGCACGGCAAAGGCACAGCCTGTGGGACGCTCAGCGGCAGTTAGTTGTTGTAGCGTGGAGCTTATTGTGTGTTTATTTATTTGATAAGTAGTTTGCAAATTTGCAGTAAATATGGAAATTCTCGTTGACCAGATTTTAAAAGAAAAATTTAATGGATAATTCTTACGAAAAACAAATAGAAATAAGAAATCATGGGCGATGTACTTCAAAATGACTAGGGCCGTTACAGACAGACAGTAGGAAGAAATCTAGATCGTTTAATACAGAATGGTGTAAAAGAATGGACTGGCTGGAAGCGGTGTTAAAAATAAACTATTGTGCTGGAATTGCTTACTATTTTCATCTATATCTAACCCCTCAAAAGTATAGTCTGAAACAGGATACTCTGTTTTAAAAAATCTTTCAGCTGCCGTTTGAAAAACTTTTTTAATCTGATTGGATTTTGGCCATTGCCTACCCAATTTTTAAACCCACGAAACGCCAGTGCTTGTTGGGTACCTTCGTTTGATCAGTTCCCGAACGGATGGGTCCGATTTTAATAAAACTTGGAATGTGTAGGTATATTAAAAATTCACCAAGCAAAATAAACTTATTAAATAGGATATGAAAAGGAAAGTACTTTTGCAACAGCGTAATTTTAATTGAAAACAGAGTCGGATAGCGGATATCGAAACAATGTCTATGCTTTGTTGCGAGTTCTAGTTTTAACATGGCAACCGTTTCTATTTTTTCATAATTGCAAGTTAAGGGCGCCCTAAACAGTCAATATTATTGATGCACAATATATTGTCTCAATAATTTTGAAGAAATATCTTACCCCTCAGACGGCTGAATATTATTGTGCGATATGACGTATTGTGCAATATTATTGACCGTTTTGCGGGGGGAGGGGCTGTTTATATGTCCAAAAATTTTTTAAGTCAACTTGCAAGTTGACATAGACTAAAAGACTATTGCGCAATATTACGATATTGCTCTCAGACGACACAATGTATTGACGGACCTTCAATAAAAATTGAACCCATTTTGATTTCTTCAGTATATGGAACCAATCTTCAATACTCAGCCTAAACTGTCAATAATATTGCGCAATATGACATATTTGCAATATTATTGACCGTTTAGACGGCCCTTTGTAGCATATACGAGCAGATCGATACAAAACTTAGTTTCGTGATAGTCCTAAAAGGACTATACGACACTATAACGATACAAAATTTTCTAACCATAAAAACTGTAAAACTTAAAAATATTCAAAATTCAGGAAATCTAAATAAATTGTTTCTCAAAAACTGGATGCGCTATTTTTTTCTAGATTTGTTTTCTTTTTGTAGGGTCATATAGCTACAGCTATAGAGTGTACAATGTCGGTTTTTCCTCAATATGGTAATTTCTGTGGTGCTTTCTATGAACAGTTGATATCTTGAAATTAATGTCCTTTTGTTTAATATACTGGGGAAAATATAAGAAACGTGTGCAGGGTGCAAAAGAATCACGATTTGCATAAAAAAGTCTAAAAAAAATAATCGATTTTTTTGATTTAAATCAAGATTTGTTTGATTTAAATCAATTTTTCTGTTGTTTTGAAACCTGTGTTTATCTTTATAAAACAGTACATGTTTTTAAGTATTCCTTCCGCATCTGTGCATTTGTAATACGTGTAAGACTAATATGTTTCAATATACCTAAATAAATAAAAAGTGAAACACAAACGGGAATTTATTTTGTACATCTGTACCTTACAGAAATTAGTTTTAGACCGAAGACTTCTGCGTGAAGTTTTTATTTCGGTATTTTAACAATAAGTGTAGTGTTGTATTTGACAACTATATGCTATGAGCATGAGCCATGTAATCCTTAGAATTGATCATTTATTTTATGTTTAATTTGTTTTATTTTCAATAAGAATCATACATTTGCGTTTGATACTAAACTTGTAATTGCTTTTTCACATTTTTTTGTTTTTCCTTAATAAACATTCAAAAAATTGACGCTTTGATTTAAATCATTGATTAACATAAAAAAATCGCAACGATTTAAATCTTGATTTAAATCTTCGCACCCTGATCGTATGTAAGCTAAATTGCTCGTCAGGTTGATTCTAAACCTTATTTTTAAAGACAGTAATACTTAGACCACGGTATAAACCGCGCGTGAAAGTAGGTGTCCAAGATAGTGGAAGTACTGTGGAAGTATCTGGAAGTAAAAGTGGAAGTGTGTGGAAGTAAATGGAAGTAAAAATGGAAGTATGTGAAAGTACAAAGAAGGGAGTACAAAGTCATTATTACGATCTTTCTACTGCCTTGCATAATTAGCTGATTATTTATCTCCAATCTTCTATTGTTCGATGCATTGCCAGTCCGGGATTGCCGTTTTTTGCAACTGGTTGAGTGGTGTTACCTCATTCATTTTAAATAAAATTTCAGAGAGACCTACTATGCGTAATGTGATCATTTTTCTTTGACACAAAAGCGAAACAATTTCTCTACCTGACCCCCCCCCCCTCCAAAGAAATGGAATTTCTTATATAACTCTAAAATTAAAAAGCTGTCGGGCACGAGACCTTCGCGTAACCCCGTTGCTATCTTTTGTTTCGTATTCTGTGACTCAAACTTTATCGTTAGTTTCAATATTGTAAAATTTAGAACATTTCTAAAATTTTGAAAATTCTGCTAATTTTTAAAACGTTTTTAAATTTAAAAAATATGAAAATTTGAAATTATAATCAATTTAAAAATCTTGAAAATTCGAAATTTTCCAGGTATTTAATTTTGAAGATGATCAAATTTTTCAGATTTAAAAATTTACAGATTTTTTGGAAATCACATAAATTTTGAAAATTTTTGAATTTATAGTATTTTTAGTTTTTCTAATTGCACACAATATTTGTACGTTGAAATCTCTAAATTGATTTTACAATTTGGTTTTTCGGCCATTACTCTATTAAACTGTTCATGTAAACGATCAAAGGGGGGAAATCTACCAAAGTTGTTCCTATTGTCATTTAACATGTTCATTCGGATTTTGAAGCCGAAACTCGTAAATTTTACACTAACGTAAAATCGTTGGTGGTAGCACGCCGGGGGGGGGGGGGGGGGGGGGGAGGAAGATCGCGCTTGTTTCGCTTGGCTATTCCGCATGTGTAGTATAGAATCCAATGTTCTGTTTCGAGCGCGTCTAAATATTAGTAGAGTGCCCCTTCCTCAACCCCCTGTTTTTTAAGCTGAGTAGAAGTATATGGAACTGTGTGGAAGTACGGTGGAAGTATCTTTGTTAATGGAAGTAGGATTACAAAATTTTTACGCGCGGTTTATCCCTCGACTTACGGCGATACTTTTTTGCTTCTCCTACTTTTTTCCCGAAACACTTTTTTCCAGTCTCCGGTGTTCTCTAAGCCCAAGCCATATTTTTAGCGTAATTAAATAATAAAAAACATAATCAATTTTTTGCCTTAATTTCGAGTAGACTGACTGTGTTTTATGGCGTAGCGAGTACGAAGCTAACGCCACTAATCATGTCAGGAGGATTCCGAATTTATGTAGATACTGTTGTGACTGAAACTTTATTTCAAATGTTGTTGAAGAAATAAAACGTAATAAATAGTTTTTGAAGTATGGAAAAGGACAGGCGGAGTCTTCTGCCCATTTTAATTTCATTTTTAAACGTCGATGAAGATATCGCTGTATCGATATTTGAATTGATATACTGAACTGGTATTTACTGCCATTGTCATTTAAAATTAAGTGACTGATGCATTTTATTTAAGTGATATAAATTACATACATATAATTATTCCACTCGTAATATATCGACTAATCATCATGTCCCATTCGACGTTTGAGTGACCAATAGAAAGTTTTATTATTTTTCACGTACAAACCTAATTGCGTTTATGTTTAAGCTACCTACTCAATTGTTTTATGTTATGGTTTTAAACATAAAATTAATTTGATAGTTGTATATATTATGCGTGTAATAATCTAATCATATACCACTTATTAATTGCAAAATAATTCGGATAAATTACGCAAACTTCCTGCATATGCATAACAAATCGTGTTTGTTTACTTATGAAAACTTTACTCAACGCTACGCGTCGGGTGAAGTGTATAAGGAAAACAAGCACTAGTTGCTATGCAGCAAGTTGTTGCAATTTAATAACCCGATTATTTTTTAATCCACTCGCGGTTAGATTGTTGAAAAAACCAGCAATGCCGATATAGTGGTATATTCATATTTATGGATATATCTACTTTTCGTGTAAAAAATTAAATGTAAAAATGTACCTATACAGGGTGTCCAAGATAAGATGTGCATGCATGGGGGGATCTCGTAAACGATAAGAGATAGAGATTCGGTTAAACGAGAAGAATTGTTTAGCATCTCAAGTACTACTATGATCCACGTTCAAATCCTAGAATTTTTGCTTAATTTTCAGTACACACTGAAAAAACTAAAATTTCCAGTTTTCGTTTTTCGTGTATAATTTACTTATTATCAAAGATAGCGCAAAGCGGTTTTGACATTATTAAAGACACTTTTTACACAGATTTCGAATCTCAAATTAAAATTTTTATAGGTCATTAAATTTTCTAGATATTGTCATTAATATGCGACAAAGGCGACTCTGTCATCATTAGATAGAGCTCTTTTTTTTTCTTTTCTCTGATATAAGGTTTAATGGGTTTATAGTTTTCTTGGGTAGGCTGAACATTAACAAGAAAACAAAAAGCAAAAGGCTGCATTTGTTTCTATTGAGGATTGATACGTTTATCTTCCTAAATAATAAAGTTATAAGAGAGAAATTGTTTGCTTATGGTAGGCTGTGAAAAAACAGAAAAAAACACCTGAACGTTTCAGAGAATAAAACTATTAAAAATGTATGAGCGTATGATAATCAGAGATGAGTACTATTTAATTTGTTTTGGCAATATCTGCATATTTACAAGAGTTTATTGTCATTCTAAATTTATGTTCCTTTTCGTGTTTTATTACTTAGCAGGCTTATTTGAAAGTTAAACGTCTTTTGATTGTTATACGAACATGCATTTTGAATAGTTTTATTTCCTGAAACAATCAGGTGTTTTTTTTTTCATTTTTGTTCAGCCTACCATGAGAAAACCATTTCTCACTTATAAATTATAACTTCATTATTTGGGAAGATAAAGTGATTAAACCTCAATGGAACCAAACGCAGCCTTGTTTTTCGTTTTCTTATTATTTTTTTTAATTTTCCGCCTACTACAAGAAAATACTTTTTCACAGCACACTATAAGAAAAAAAGTTGTTTGCTTATAACTCCGTTATTTGTGAAAATAAACACATCAAACCTTATATCAGAAAAAGGGGAAAAAAGAGCTCTATTTAATGATGACATGACCGCTTTTGACGCATATTTGAAAAAGCGAATTTAATGTCAATATCTTGAAAATTAATCAATCTATAAAAATTTTAATTTCAGATTTGAAATCTGTGAAAAAAAGTGTCTTAATAATGTCCAAATCCTATTTGCGATATCTTTGATAATAACCAAATTAAACACAAAAAGCAAAAACCACAAATTTTAGTTTTTTCAGTCTGTACTGAAAATTAAGCAAAAATTGTAGGATTTCAGTGTGGAACATATGTGTACCTGACACGCTGAATAATTCTTCTCATTTAACCGAATCTCTATCTCTTACCGTTTACGAGATCCCCATGCATGCACGCCTTATCTTGGACACCCTGTATACCTATCAGTATAGCTGTAACATTCTTAGTTTCACGTTTACTAGAAAATCCAGACAAAAAACTTTGCTGTTGGTGTCTAGATACTAAAAGATTTCTAGTTTGTGTTTAGTTACTAATCGTTAAATTTTCATTTCCGTTGCTAACTACTTGTTGCTAAGTTGCAAGGGCTGTACGTGTAAACTTCGGCGAAAACCAAAGGAAATAATAATATAATCTAACACTATTTCGTATATTCACTGCGAAGTGGCCCCTTTTTGAACTGAAACTTCTTTGCTTGTGTGGCTTTGTGGTATATACCCATCAAATGAACGAATCTTTTGATGTAGAATCTAATTCAATTTTGAATTTTTCCAGGATCTTCTATGTATACTCATATAAATAATGGTTTGGCGTCAATAACTAACTTCTTCTTCTTCTTCTTCCTCTTGTTATAGGCCAATGGCCTGTTTAATACCCGCAACTAGTGCGGGTTCTGTGAGCCCTCTTCGCACGTATGCCGGGCAGGAGGCTGGCCTTACCCGTCGAAAGGGGAAGAAGTTCCACTAAATGGTTTACGATTGCCAAAGATGTTAGTATGACAACCGGGACCGACGGCTTAACGTGCCCATCCGAAGCACGGTTGGTTGCAGATATACCCCTATATTGGTCACCCATCCGAGTGGGGACCAGAGCGGACAGTGCTTAACTTTGAATACCGTATGACCGGCATCCGCAGTTTTCGGCCATGCAACCAACTAACTATTGAAACAAATGTGTTCCTTCGCGGCAAAAATCTATTTTTAACATTACAACTAAATGTTTGATGTCACGAAGTCGTTTATTGGCGCCGCAGATTGCTGCCATCTAACGGTTCAGTTGGCATAGTGGCGAAGTCTTCGTCGGTGGACAAACCAAATTAGTTGCTCATATTTTATTTAGTTGTCACAAGAATGCGCTTTATGATGGGTGTATGTAAGGTTTACACCAAAGAATGATTATACGTCCCATCCTAAGAACTATTTTATTTTGTAATGTTACGATTCATCCATTCGCCCTAATGCCACCTTTTTATTAATTTAATATTGTCCAATGTAATTTGACAAGTCGGTGTACGTGCGACCTATTTAGGCAGGTAACTTTCCTATCAATTATTATTTGCAGTATGGTTCTAGTCCATACTACTACCATAAGTATCCGGGTAGGTGGCAGAATTTATCGACGTCACAACGCAACGTTCCGTTCCGCTCCAACGTCTGAAATGTTATTTATGACTTCGAATATTCAATTTTTGACGTCACATATTATTTAGCGACTTGAGGAAAATGAATTTTGTTCTCCACAATTTAGGACAATAAAAACTAAAACCCCGTTCTATACCCCTCTTACCACAAGATATACTTAAATATGTAAAAATTAATAAATAATATGATGACTAGGAAACAAGATTTATATACAAGAAATATATTTAAAGTAGTATTAGTATTAATATAAGTAATATATATTTATTTTTTTTTATTTATTCCACTTGGGTGTTCTGAGAGCCAATGTCAAAAATTGTAACAAAATGAGATAATTTTATTTTTAAAATGTATTTACTCGTAGTCATATTTCAATGGTACATAAAGGATGAAAGTCGAAAAATTGATATTTTTAAATTTAACCTGGCGGTTAAGATTTTGAGATACAAAGGTTGTATCGGGACGTCCACTTCAGGTATACAAACATAACACAGTGCAAGGTGCGAAGATTTAAATCAAGTTGATTTCAATCAAACGATTTATATAAAAAAAATCGTTGATTTAAATCAATTTTGTTTAGTGGGGTGTCGATTTCACGTGAAGTAGTAAGCTTAGAATAGAACAGCATTACACAAAAGTGGTACACAGTTATACAGTTTATTTTAATTTTTACTTCTACACATATTCCTATATAAAATAAAACATTAATTCTTCACAATAATATAAAGGGACAGCGGGGCAGTCTGTTATTGATTCACGCATATGTATTAGCAAATGTGCGCTTTTCTGTGCCTACGGTTATGCTAATATTGCTAAAAACATTGCAGGGAGCATAAATAGTAGCATTCCACTGTGTACAATTGTACACGATATAAAAAATTCACGATACGATTTTAATGACTTCAATATTTATACTCTTTTATTTTGTAGATAGTGGAATGGTATTATTTATGCTTCCTGGGCTGTTTTTAGTGATGCCGGCTCAGCAAAGTGCACACGGAGTTGGATTCAGAGGTACAACTGTTATACGCTGTTCCAGGATAAGTGGGATAAAAAAAAGATACATAACATGTTATTTATAAGTTTGAGCTTTACTTCGTTGTAGTTCATTTTAATTTATTGTAAATAAAACAATTTTGAACTTTAACAGGTATTTTATTTTAGCCTTATACGTATTTCAACGTGCTTACGCGTGTTGCATACATTAGAAGCTTTTGAAATTCACAAACATTTAAAATCTGTACCTTTAATGAATGAGCAAATTGATCTCTTAAATTCACTGTTATTAGACGTTTTGGAATGAGAAATCAAGTCATCTGGACGCAGATATAGAAAACCAAGATCAAGTTATGAAGATTTATTGTTCCTATAGCAACACCAACTCTTTAATTTTAATCTTGTCTTTGATAATGACGTGTAAACACGTTGAAATACGTATAAGGCTAAAATAAAAAACCTGTTCAAGTTAAAAATTGTTTTATTTACAATAAATTACATAACATGTGTTTATCAAACAGTACGTAACACTTGTTATTAAAATATTTGAATGAAAATACTGCAGGTAGTACGTTATTAGTTTGTGCAAGTAAACAAGGGTGCTGAAATGTTTTAAGGTAAAAGATATTTCATCAAAACATTTGATTTAAATTAAAATAATTGGATTTAATCAAATAAATAGATTTTTTGCACGCTGGAACTGACTTGTACTACTACTCTGAATAATAGTAAGTATGAGTTTAAATAAAATAGAACTGATTTTTATATTTCGTGCATTTTAAATTTACTGGTGAATTATAAAAATTAACAACAAATTATAATTTTTACAATTTACGGAATTTTAAGCGTCCCGATTGTATTACGCTTTTAGGCAATTGCCGAGGTTTGCCTGGTCGCAGATCCGATTCTGGGCATTTGTATTTCTTAATGTAGTTAGAAACCCGAAATATTTTGTTGGGAAAAATACTATACTTTAGAAACAATTTTAAAGAAATTTGGTTTTTGTGCGTATTTTCTTTATTCTGAACAACTGTTCTAAAAAACATTTTGCTGTATCTAATGCGAAGCAAAATATGAAAAATTCACATTTTCTTCTGATCACAGTAGGTTCATGTAGTTATTAAAATTTTGTATGTATGCACGCATGAATACATACGTTTTAAGGAGTTGTGCAACTGACCAAAATTAGAAATTGTTTCGTTGAAAAACAGCAAAACTATGGAGGTGTATCCATTAAAAATGAAACACACTGACGTATAAATTGCAGGGGGAAATGGAACCTAAGCAAAAATTTCATATAATTTTATTTAGTAACTTTGAAACGGTAAGGTATATACTTTTAACTATTGGAATTGTCGTTGTAATTTACACTACCACGCAATTATACAGGGTGAATAAAAAGTAAGGAATCGATGCTACAGCCTTAAATAATAACTTTGCGAAAAAAAGTTTCTAGCAAAAGTTTCCTATCAAGTTTTTTGCCACAATTTGGCGTTTTTCATTTTTTTTTCAATTGTCATATGTTTTAGCTATGACGTCATCGGCATTTTTTTTAAATGGCAACCTATACTTTTTATGCCATGACCAGTTAGTGCTTTTTATTCTCTATATAGCCATGTAAAAATATCATACAGATGCATAATAAAAATTTCAAGAAAAATCACGATAAACATTTATTTTTGTCACTGGAAACAGTTTTCATCAGGTACACTTATTGCAAGATAAACAAACGACAATAGCAGGTCCACAAATTAGTAAACTAGTTTCAAATCATATTTAACATCAATTTAAGAAAGCAAATGTTCAAACTGTTCGCCATTCCCTGCCTGACAGTGGGCAATACGATAAGAAAATCCTCGAACTGCGTTTTGAACTGTAGCAGGTGATATTAATTGCTCGTATATGCTCGCGGATACGAATTTTTAGATTTTCCAAATTGTCTGGTCTGTTTGTATTCACTGTACTTTTAAGATGGCCCCATAAAAAGAAGTCAAGCGGGTTTAGATCCGGAGATCGCGCTGGCCACTCAATATGTCCTCTTCTTCCTATCCACCTATTTGTAAAAATTCCATCTAAATATTGACGAACATGAATGCCATAATGAGGTGGAGCACCATTTTGTTGCAACCAAATTCTATCGTTCGGCGTGTCCGGATTTTCTCAATTTGGAAATAAAACAGCTAACGCGGAAACAAGTTCCAACCTCAAAAAATCCAAATACCGATCAGCATTTAATGTGCCATCAAAGAAAAAAGGACCAAGAATTCTGTCTCCTATAATTCCCGCCCACACGTTTACTTTTTGTGGATACTGTGTGTTTAATTCTTCCATCCAATGTGGGTTATGTCCAGTGGCGTAGCTACCATAGTGCTAGGCGGTGCCGTGCACCGGGGCCCCCAAGCTCAGGGGGCCCTCGGACCCTGACCAGCAAACTTCAAATTGAACTAGCGAAAAATTCTCCCACTTTCGGAATGTAAATAAAATAGGTTGCAACACGACTTTAATCATGGCAACTCATTTTAAAGAATACAGGGGAATTCCCAACAAGTTTCGAACTTCTGTTCGAAACTTGTGGGGAATTCCCCTGTATTCTTTCTGTTGTTTGTGCAGTGTTTCCGGGGATTCCCCAATGACGTTTTGTAGCGTAGCATTACATTACGTTTCAGTTTCTTGTTAATCTTGTTAGTTGTTGGTTGTTCCCTGTTTTGCATAAATTAGAGAATAAGAGAACTAAAATTATGCATAAAAAAAGAAACCTAGTGGTGCGTTTAAGCGCAAACAACGCCAGGAAAGAGATGATAGTAAACAAAAATTATCAAAAATTGACAAATTTTTTAGTCAGCCTTCTACAAGTAGTTTTGGCCCAAATATTTCTGTTGATAGTGACTCAGATAATGTGACCACTGCAGTGCCGGTTGAGAAGCCTACTGAAGAAGATTTGATCATCATTGCAGTTAAAGATACCGCCGCCGGTGACGATGCCGCCGATCATATCAACGACGACGATGTCTGCACGGCACAGGTAACAGCGGAGGAACCATCGACCTCATCATTTATGGAAAATGTGATCGATCAATCTTCTTATGACTTGGGAATCTTTACGAACAGGATATTAAGTGATAATGAAAAACGTCAAATTCTTGATATGGGGCCTTTACAGCCTTCAGGGCCTTTTCCAAAAGACGTCCGCCAGAACAACAGGTGTTTTTTAAAATCGTACTACTTTTCAACTTCTAAATATGGACCAGTTCATCGTTTTTGGCTGTGTTATTCTAAAATACTAGATGCTGCCTATTGTCAACCCTGCTGGTTATTTGCTTCGCAAAGGAATACTGTATGGTGTACGGGCATTCGGGATTGGAGTCATTTATCAGAAAGAATTAAACAACACAGTTTCTCGAGTGGCTATACGGAAGCATGTGCAGTGTATGAACTTTGGAAAAAAAATGATACTATCGACAAGGAACTTGAAAATACAATTCGTAAAGAAACGTCATTTTGGAAAATGGTTCTTCAAAGGTTATTCGATGTCATACTTACCCTAGCAAAGAGTTCTTTGGCTTTAAGAGGACATCGAGAAAACTTAAGTGAGGAAGGGTACCATGGAAATTTTCTGTCCGTTGTAGAGCTTCTCGCCCGATATGATCACATATTGCGGCAAGTTTTGGATATGCCAAAGGTATTTTTTTTTTATTTTTAAGTTTTGTTTTCATTTTATTTATTTATTTTTATTAACTGTTTATATTCTAATTTTTGTTTAAAATCGTGCTTTTTTTGTTTTTTAGGATCTACAAGATATCTGAGTGCAACAATTCAAAATGAAATGATTGAGTGCTTGGGGACCACACTTGAAAATCATCTGCTAGAACAAATTAGAGCGTCGCCGTTTTTCGCCATCATAATGGATACGACACAGGACATATCGAAGGTAGACCAGCTAAGCTTTGTTGTGAGGTATGCAGTAATAACTAGATCGGAAAATGGACAGCCAGTTGATATAGAAGTAAAAGAATCGTTTATAGGCTTTTATGCAGCCATCAAACATGGCACGGCAGATTTAGTCAACCAGGTGACTTCATTATTTATCGAGAAAAATATTGATTTAAAAAAATGTGTGGGTCAAGGTTATGATGGAGCCAGTGTGATGAGCGGTGTGTATAATGGTGTACAACAACGGATTAAGAATATCCATCCTAACGCGGAGTACGTACATTGCGCCACTCATAATTTAAATTTGGTGGTAAATGATGCCGTTAGCACTTGTGTGGAATTACAGGTATTTTTCGCAACGTTGCAAGAATTGTATAAATTTTTCGGCAATAGCATCAAACGTTGGGATCTGCTGTCAAAATTCACTGGCGAATCGGACACCACTCTAAAAAAACTAAATCCGACTAGATGGTCCAGTAGGGTCAATACGATATCTGCAATAAAACTTCGTTTTTTCGATATAATCAAAGCATTAACAGAAATAGTTCTCATGAATTCCAGTAAAGATGAGCGTAGTGAAGCAGAAAAAATTAAAACAAAAATGCTAAATTTCGAGTTCGTGTTGGTTTGCGAATTCATGCACCGTGTATTGAGTGACATCAATTATGCATCTAAAACTTTACAAAAATGCGATATCGATTTGGACGAGGCAAGTAGAGCTTTAGCAGAGACAAATGCAAAGATGCAAATTTATAGAAATGACTTCGAATCATTCAAGTGCAAAGCCAGTGAAACTGCAAGAAAATATGGCATAGATCCCCATTTTCAAGAAAAAAGGCAAAGGAAAGTTAAAAAACATTTTGATGAATTAGCTTCTGATCACCGATTTCGAAACAGGGAAGAAATATTTAAAATTACTATTTTCAATAACGTACTAAACACAATAATAACTCAATTAAATGCACGTTTTACTGGTATGAGTGCAGTCAGTCAGATATTCAATTTTCTAACACCAACATTTTTACTGGATGTAGATGAAAGAACTTTATTACAAAAGTGTGACCAATTCCGAAGTAAATATTCTGATATAATAGGCCCCAACTTTTCTCATCTAAATTAACCAAGGCATGGACTATTCACCAATTCTGTAAAGAAATAATGAGATTATATGGAGTGCTAGAATGCGACCTAACAGAAGTATTTACAGCAATGTTACTGTTCCATACAATTCCTGTCACTTCTGCAGAAGCTGAAAGATCATTTAGCAAACTAAAAATAATAAAAAATTATTTAAGGAATACTATGGGCCAAGCTCGACTCCGACATTTATCGCTAATAGCAATCGAAAACAAAGCCGCATCAAGCCTAGATTTAACCGAAATCGTTGATACTTTTGCGAAAACTAAGGCTAGGAAAAGATTATAAACTAAATTGTTATTTTGTTGTTAGTAGGTAGGTCCGACTTTCATATAATAAACTGGAAGAGATCCCTTAAACGGATAAATTCGCTTTTATACATGACTTAACTGTAGGTATATAAATTGTTTTTAATGTTTTAAGTACAATAAAGTGTTTTACATACATACATACATAAACCTTTTGATTTACTTCGTTTTATTGCTTAATACCAATATTATACATATAATATAAAACCTAACCAGTTTAGTTAGGGCCCCAGTTTTTTTTGCACCGGGGCCTTTGGTTACCTAGCTACGCCTCTGGTTATGTCGCGACCAATAACGGGAATTGTGCCGATTTACAGCTCCATTTAAAGAAAATGTGGCTTCGTCGGAGAAGATAATAGAATTCACAAACTGTGGGTCGTTATTGCACCTGTCCATAATTTCTTCACAATACTGAATTCTCCTATCAAAATCATCTTTTGATAATTCTTGAACAAGTTTAACCTTATAAGGATGAAATTTTTCTGTATGTAAAATATTCAGTACAGTTCCTTGACTAACATTGTTATCCAGGGATAATTGTCGAGTTGAAGTATGAGGATTTTCGGAAACTGTAAGCACAATGTCCAACATTTTATCGTCTGTTGCTATTTTTGAACGGCCAATTTTATCCAAATCTTTGACGTGGCCCGTTTCTCTAAATTTTCTATTAGTTTTGGTTACAGTGGACCGCGTAACAGGTTCACGATTTGGATGTGCAGTATTAAATAAAGCGCACACATCGTCGTGAGTTCTCTTGTTATCACCGTACCCGATCATCATCAAAATTTCGATAACGTTCAGTTTCTGTTAAACGTACCATGATTAGAAATTCGTCTTGAACACAGGACACAGACTAAATTTTAATCACTTATTAATGCTAACTGTCACCGAATTGACATTACAGATTTGCATTTGTTCAATTTTAAACATTTTCAAACAATTGCCTTCTGTTGTCGTTTGTTTATCTTGCAATAAGTGTACCTGATGAAAACTGTTTCCAGTGACAAAAATAAATGTTTATCGTGATTTTACCTGAAACTTTTGTTTTGCAACTGTATGATATTTTTACATGGCTGTATAGAGAATAAAAAGCACTAACTGGTCATGCCATAAAAAGTATAGGTTGCCATTAAAAAAATGTCGATGACGTCATAGCTAAAACAAATTACAATTAAAAAAAATGAAAAACGCCAAATTGTAGCAAAAAACTTGATAGGAAACTTTTGTTAGAAACTTTTTTTCGTAAAGTTATTATTTAAGGCTGTAGCATCGATGTTCCTTACTGTTTGTTCACCCTGTATATTGATGAATTTAACTTCAACGCAGTTCAAAAATTTCCACTTCTAGATTTCTGACGCTAATACTATTAATTTGTGTAAATTTTTGCGCTCGTGACATCTACTATAATGACTTTTAGGGCTGCTCACTTGCAAACAATTTTAATTGCACACGCACAACTATGACGTATTTTTGATGTAACATAAAACCCACGTGCATATCCTGTTGCTTGTGTTACGTACACTAGAAAATAAAATCTGGGTAATTGAACAGAGCTCCGAGTTGTTAAAATAGTAATTGTGTTATTGCTGGTAGTGTTTTAATTTGCCATTTTTTCCTAATATTTACCTTTACTAAACTCCCATGAGGATTATAAGTATAACAAACATAATACTGTTTTGCTGGCATGAATTACATATAATCTGGCGATGTCGCCAATCTAATTTTTGCAATTTTTTTGCACCACTTCCAAAAATGTAAATGGTTGGATTAAAAATTAGTACCCAAAATTAGGTGGTTAGAGTTACACTTTTAATTACATATTTCAAACTGATTCTCATGATAATAGTATTCATTTATATTTTAATTAGGAGGCGTATATGTACCTACTCAATAGTCGAGTAATAGTTAAACAGTTTAATTTCCGTATTCATTAATATTGTAATTTAAATGATGATGTCGAATCAGCAATGGAGATATAATAAACATTAATAGGTTAAAATGGAATACAACCCGAGTAGGTGTATTTTATCGTGACATACCACTAGGATATGTTCTTCGTTATTCTGTTATAAATAATGCAACCTTGGGCAATTCAATGAATGTACTCTACATACCTAGGTGTCAGATTTTGTTTAAAAGTAAATTGTTCTCTGCTGCTGGCACATTCTTATAAAGCTGTAATATCAAAGTTATGGCTAAAAATAGCCGTAAACGGAGACGGAGATGGAATTTGACCTCTACCCAAGCCAGATTTTTATCGTTAAATAATGTAAACTACAACATTTGCTTAAATATTGTTAGTCATTATATATTATAAAAAGAATAATTTTCCTGAACTTAAACAAACACATGAGATATTATCTAGATTTATTTTTATGAATATTAACATTCAGAATTATCCATTATTAGTTTTATGTGCCTTAAACTTTTTTAAAACATTTTGCAATGCTTAATGAACAAACTTTTGCTGTGTTGTGAATAAGGTTTTTATACGAATACGTCCAATATTTAAAAAAGAAAAAGTTATGGTATTCTGTGTGATACAACATTTTTCAACACGAAACGAAATTATCAATAGTAATACCACCTGAGCTTTGATTTTATCGGTTAATTAAGTTGTTGCAGATCGACGAAAAGAGTGCAAATTTGGCAAGCGGTTTTACTGGAAGATTTGCACGATTTAAGTCGATCTGTAGGAAATTAGAGTTAATGAACCGAGAAAAATTCCAAAACTTGAATGGTATTCGACAAGATTACTGTATGAATACAAAATTAAACCGATGGCAGACTTTGTTTATCGTTTTTTATTAGCGTAACCATGAAATAACTAGGGCGTAACTAGGCGTTGTCAAGGTAAAACAACTGTCCATAACATACACGAAAAATTATCGAAATGATCGGTTTAATTTTCAATTAGATAGGTTAATGCTGCATTTTGATTGGCTGTAATGTGGGATGTGAAATGAAATAATAATCAATTGAACTGGTCATAATCTATAGAAATGTGTTTATCGTAAATTGAAGTAGAAAGCAGTGTAGTTGAACCTGTACGTATGTGCACTTTTTGATTGTTAAGATTTTTTACACATTCTTAAACTAACAATATGATAAAAGTTTGAAGAAGAACTTTTAAATATTTGATATAAGAATTTTTGTAGTAATACCGTATGATAAAAAATGAACGAAGCACTTTGCTTGGACTTTTCTATACTTTAGACATTGTTATGTATCATATTTTCTAATGTATTTTTGTATCAACGTTTTACCCGTCAAGAGTGACTATCATAATACGTTCCTCGTCTAAGCCGAACGACGCGACGGAGCGATAATCTCAGCCTTCAAATAGAACCGAAGCGCAAAGGCACTTGCGTGTCGTAGTGTATTTTGATATCGATTTTATTAATTTTTTCTGGGAAAAAACATATTTTTGAAGGATTCCTTGGGATTCCAGAAAACCAGAGACGACACTACAAATTTATCAGCCAAAAATTGGGTAGGTAGAGGGAAAATGACCCCCCCCCCCTAAACATTTTCGCATCTAAAAATGTAATTGTGAATCTTTTACTACCACTCATAAGCAATTTAGGGATGTATTTTCGGTTTTGCAAACTCCATAGAAGGCGCCACAGAAAAATTAACGAACTGGGACACCGCCATAGCACCATAAGCTTACAAAATTTAATAGAAATTGTGTGGCCAGTTTTTAAGTAATATTATTTTCGAAAATTAATAAAATGCTCAAAATAATTTTCACTTCGCAGTTATAATTTTTACAAAAATTCACGTACGTATTAATAGGTGTAGATGGAGCGTCGAATCAGCCGATGAACGTCACACACATTTGATGATCTCACAACCCTACTGCGTTTATCCTGCAATGTTTATATACTATTCTGTATCATAATCCTAAAGTAAAATAGTTCATGTCTTATTTTCCTTAACCATCTAACTGAGATTGCTAGAAATGTAAAATATAAATGAAATAAATTTGTAAATGCCTGTGAGTGCATCGGCTGTTTCGGTGCTTTAGGTACTGCCCCTAAATCTACTATAATCACTAAAATTTATGCCGATGTGGCAACACGTTTTTGAATAATAAGGCTTTAAAGATTTGGATGTTTAAAAACTGGTCTTGCGGGTGATATAATTGCCCACATTCTGAAGCTAATCAAAATCGTAGCACCGGTTCGGGAATATGAGGCGCGCCTACACACCCACCGACATACGTCCTTCCACAGACAGAATTTTTCTATAAACCGCTTCTCTAAATTAGAAAATCCATTCACCGCAGTCCAAACAAACGCTAATCAATTCCCGGAACACATCTGGGCTGCCAGGGTCACGATAGTCTATGAGGATGGTTGGTGCTCATGGAAGCCGTTGTGACATTTACAAGATATCTTTGTATTCAATCTAAATAAATTATAAACTATACTAAACTAAATACAGGGTGTGTATAAATTGGCGAAAGAACTACACGTGGCGATGTTGGTCATAAAATTCTGAGTCGAAAATCTTAATACCAAAATATTGTACCATGCTTCCTGGGTATGCACGGGATCTTCAAAGTTTGAAAATGAAGTCTTTTAATAAGTGTTTTAATTCATTATCTGTTGACAGAAAGAGCTGCAAATTAGAAGAAATAAGAATTGTAATAAATATTTTTTCATAGATGTTGTTTTTCAGCCCCAAAAGCGTGTTTTAAACATTTCTTCGTTAACTTATTGTAAAAAATACATATGGCAGCATTGTAAAACAATAATTATTCAAGAGTGATGCGACTCTAAATTACTTCTGTCTTGATAACGTTTGACAAGTGTCAAAATTTGTAATTGGGCTTGCTTTTTCTATCATCGTTGCTTTTCTCGTAGTTGTTAGTATTAATTTATTATTATTTTCGTTTTCTTCTTTCGTTCACTAACAATGGATGTAACGTTCAATGATTATGCTGACATGTAAATGGTATTTGGTTTCTGTAATGGAAATGGCAGAACGTGAATATCGTGCATGTTATCCAAACCGGTGGCATCCTACAGCAAATGTTTTTTGAAGGCTGGACCAACGTCTTCGTCAAACTGGTTCATTTGTTCCAAAGAATGTAAACGCTGGTGGACCAAGGCAAAGGAGCACGAAGAAGATCCCTCCGTCACCACGCGGGAGTTAGCTGCAACATTAAATATTCCCAGCAATAAGACCGTTCATTTGGTTCTAAAACAAAACCTTCTTCATCCATATCATGTCACCAAAGTACAGCCCCTTTATGAAAATGGTAACATAGCCCGATTGAATTTCTGCAACACGATTTTAAATACAATTCGTAACAATGACGGCTTCTTGAGACGTATTCTTTGGAGCGATGAGTGCCTGTTTACTAGAGATGTCGTGTTTAATACACATAATATTCACCATTGGGCTGACGAAAACCCGCACGAATATCGAGAATATGGTCACCAGAGAAGATTTTCCATTAATGTTTGGCTTGGCATAATAAATCATAGGGTTGTTGGTCCAATTTATTTGCCGAATCCTCTTAATGCCGACGAATACCTCAATGTTTTAGAACAAGTAATTGACGAGATGCCGTTGCAGATAAGACACGAAATGTTATACATGCATGATAGAGCTCCTCCTCACTTTGCTCGTAATGTAAGAGAGTGGTTGGACGAACCCTTAACAAACAGATGGATTGGTCGCGGCGACCCTATCTTATGGCCCGCGAGATCCCCCGGTTTCAATCCATTAGCCTTTTTTGTTTGGGATTTCATTAAAGGAAAAGTTTCTGCTATGCTTCCACCAAATTCTGGCGAAGTTAGGAATAGAATTAATGCGGCTGTGTTAGCAATCACCCCCAAAACTTGAACGAGAGATGCAAACTATACCACAAAAGTTACAACTGTGTTTGCAAACAGACGGTTTTCAGTTCGAACAATTACCTTAACTTTGTTCCAACATTCACGGAGTATTGCGATGTAACGGACCTCCTTAGTTACCGTGCATTAGCAGTAGGTGGGTAGGAATTCATGTGATAGGTGGGATCGGGTGGGTGTTGAACTGCGTTAGCATGCCTGCAATGCATACCGCAAGACACCGCTGCTGCAACACCGGGTAGTTAGTAAGCTACGCATCAATGGGTGTTTTGAGTACGTAACCAAGACCGTTATGCGATTATGCATTTTAACTTAATAAACTTTGGTATCAAAGTTTCACATTGTTCTTATTTTACACCTATCTATTGTTCTAAGATTACAGATTGAAAATATCTTACTTCCTAATAGCTAATAAACTACTTAATACTATTCTTTGATCTAGCATGGTCATATTTGGCGTTTCATTCCTGCTTCCTATGGATTCCTTTTCTTCTTTGGCTTCTTATTGCCCTGGGTGGTTGATTGTTGTCTACCGGAGTCTGTGTGGAGGTTGGACCTGCTTTGTAGTGTATTTCTATTTACGCCTTTAGTATTTCTGCTGCTGCTGCTGTTATTGATTCGGTTCCTCCCCAAAATTCTGCTTTCCCTAGGTCTTCTAAGTAGGCTTCTGTTTGTAGTGCTGGGCCGTAGGTATGTGCTAGATGGTCGTAGCGCGGAGCCAAGTTTCTTCATTTTCCTCCAGTTCAATTGGAATTTTTGTGGGTTTTCTCTGATGTATGACACGATTTTTTTCCTTAAGATGAAAGCTTCTTTTTTGAGCTGTTCTCACGTTGCTGTGACATTTGTGTTTTGGTCTGCTATTCAGGCGAATAAATAGTTTCCATCTCCTGGGATTTTCCGCACTGTCAATTTGTCTCTGTCCGTATATACTGTTCCTGTTCCATGGTAGGTATTGCGTTTCCTGCTTCTGATGATTTCCGTTGGTTTGCTGGTGTGTACACTTCCGTGTATATGTTTACGCACCTTCTAATACTACTAGTTCTGATTGACATCAGACGTTAATGTTAGACACTAGAACCAATCTAATTTGACATACCCGGTTCTGAGCCTTAAATTTAACATTACGCTCCAAACCTTACTTAAATTACATGAACATAAACGTACTTCCCAGATGCTCTGTTCTACGACTTAATATATAAAGTTTCTTAATGTTAGGTGTATATCACTACCTTAGATTAAATAATAAATAACCATCTATACAAACATAATACTAAAAAAAAGTGTATTTTCAATACAAACATCGGTAATTAAATCTATTAATCTAATAGAAAATTACTACTGGACATTTTGGAATAAGAAATCAAGTCATTTGCAGACGATTACCGAGATCAAGTCACCAAGTTCTATTGCTATAACAACACTAACTGTTTACTTTCTAATATAACCTTTGACAATTGCATGTAAACATGCCGAAATACGTATAAGGTTAAAATAAATAAATATTGTTAAAGTAATTACGTATTTTATATACCTATAATCAATAAATATGGACTTCAACGAAGTAAAGCTAGAATTTATAAATTAGGCCACATTGTGGGTACTGCCTTATATACTACCTTAACTAAATCCTTAAAAACTACCTAGAACTATTTTCCAGTGTACAATCATTAGTTTTTTTTAACACTTACTCGATTCCGCAAAAATCAAGGAATGAAATTTAAGACTGCGTTAAAATAAAGAAAAACAAAAATTCTATTTTTGTACAAACTGTTATCTGGGGGGTATTTTCTGAATCATGCTAGAGAAAGTGTCTACAGAAGTGTGGTAGAACAAGGAAAAATAGTGTATTTAAGTATACCGGGTGTCCCATAATTTGCATCATTTCCGCGAAGGTTGTATTCCTTGTAAAACAACTAAATACATAATGGGCAAACAAAAATGTCTTAGATCTAGATGATAGCACTTCATAATTCACACTAGAGTCCTGCACGGGCCGGGCTGGCTCGACTAGCTTCGGGCCGTTAGGCTAGCCGGACGGACCAGGCTACTATTGGTGCAACATACGGGCCGGGCGGGCTTTTCCATTAAACGGACTGATTGGGCCGGCCCAATAAATGAACTCGTTTTTCGTAATACGGGTGGGCTGACCCTATCCGACATACACATTTTGTAACGTCTTGCTACTGCCTACAATTATTTTTTTTGAGAAATTTGCTTTCGATAACGGATACTAAATTGCTTGGAGATGTTTAGCTCTTAAAGTGCACCCCAAATGCAGGGCCAACAACTTGTACTTAATTTTTCGGAAAACTACCTGAAGCGGCAAGGGTAAAGTCAGGCGGATCAAAAAAAATGTACTGATTTGGAGTCGGGTGGGCCGAGCCGGACATGGAAATCGGGCGGGCCGGACTGAAAAAAATTGCCCCGTGCGTGCTCTAATTCGCACTAGTATTAGAATGATGTGCTGGTCAAGATGACGATACGGAACACGAGCTGCGCATTGGCGCACGCTAGCTGCAGCATTACGATCACAATGCCCATAAAATAATACCATTCCAAAATCATTATTTTTGGTGTATGACATTACGTTTTTTCTTAAATTATTGAACTTCAACATACTTTTATTTTTATTTGTATCTATAGCAAAGGATACTTTAGCGGTAGTAATGTGTGGAACCGATTATTCAGCTTAAACAAAGGAATAAGCCTGTTTAATGAATGACAGTTAACGTAAAGGTTTCATAAACGTACTGAAATAATTTGAATGTGTTAGTGGAAAAAATAAATTCGAGATGCTGATTAAGTACGGTTGTTGTTGTTAAGGTGAAACGCGAAAAAGTAAAATGGCGGGGTTGTAAACTTGTAGGGTGTACTGTAACAAAGTTTCCTGAAACAACAAGATTTTAATAATTCGTGAGGAATTATATTGTTGTGGTTCCGAGACGAGGCGTTCGTGGCGCTGGAAGTGGACAATTTTAACGTGGAGTGCTCGTCGAAGAAGTCATGTGGGGGAAACGGAACTCCCACAATAACTCCTTCCATAGCATCCCTACCACCTTCAGTGGATATAAAACCGGAGCACCAGCTCAAAATATGAGAATTCACTCCTGCCTTTCAGAGAATTCAATCCTGCCTTTGAAAGAATTCATTCCTGCCTTTCAAAGAATCCAGACCTGTCTTTCTTAGAAACCAGAATCCCGTTAAAACTTTTAGTTTCCTGTTCAATTTATTTTGATCCGACTTAGTAAATTTATTTTGATTTTGTTTTCGAACAGTTTAACTGTTAGTAAATTTTTATTTCAAGTCAAGACTGAACTTAGAGTTTAAAAATTAGGCTGGAGTTTGATTTAAACTTAAAGTTACTTTTAGTTTAAATTAAATGCAAACAGTAATTTAATGGAATGTTTGATTCTCCTAGGAAGTAGATATCTTCCATGAGAATTCGACATTTATTGAATTACATCAAAACGTTAGTGGAGGTCAATGTTCTTTTAGTGAGTTTGACGAGCTTCTAATGGAAATAAGACCGTATTCACTAAGAATTAATGCATCTAATCTCAAAACTGGGGTGCCCTATTGAGATTGATTCGTTATATTCACTTAGAAAGTCAACCGTTAAGTTTATTAAATTAAACTTAGAAAATTATGCGTCAAGTTTCAATAACTTTAATAAAGTAAAGTTACCCGTTGGGTTTATTATTTTAAACCTATCCATGAATTTGAGTTATAACCTGAACCTGTAAATAATTCCCCGTACCGTCAAACCCGGCAATTTATTTATCCAGTACCGATCAATTAAATAAATCCACAAGCACTTACCTGACGAATTCACAATTATCCGTTTATTTCCAGTTAGAACCGTAACCAGAGGGTTGGTGACCAGTGGAACACTACACCATACACTATTTAATTTAATTTCAGACTTTATCTGCAAGATTGAGTGAATGTGGAGTGTGCACAAGACATTAATTATTTTCACAGAAACACTGAAGCCGAGAAACGCCATTTTGATTGTGACGTCGCATTGACCAAACCTATCGACCGACACACATTGAATACCAGAGATTCTGCGCAACCAGTCCTGTCTGTCAGCCGTGAATTCGACGCAGAATTCGATTCGACGAAAGAAGATCCGTTCAAGGAAGCAGAACCGAAGTCGACAAGCTCCGAAGAAAATTTAATTGCTTCACATTTAATTATATTTAACTTTATTATACATAAAATTATTAATTTTACAATTTTTCCGATACATACGATAATTTATTCTTGTATTGTAAACGCATTGAATAAATATTATAAATAATTTGATTTACAGTTCGATCTTATTATTTCTTTGAACTCTGGCTCTAAGCTACCTGGGAAGAGCTGGTGAAGGTTTACATGGCGCCCGAGAGCAGGAACGTTTCCAGGACATCCTAGAGAGCAAGGACGTTTCCAGGACATCCGAGAGCAACCACGTTTTTAGTCCAGGACCTCAGAAAACCTGAAATACCAGAAAAATTCAACCAGAAGAATTCCGTATTCACCTGCAACAACAGATTTGAAACCGCAAAACTGTAAGTTGAAAAATTGAATTAATAATTTTGCCAGAATGGGTTTAGAAGACGAGGAAAGATCGACCGATGTACGTGTAGGCTGGGTATACGAGCTGAAAAAGGAAGGACTTGCGGAGGAATTACGCAAGTACAAATTGGAAACAGGTGGAGGAATGATGGAAATGAGAAAAAGGTTAGTGGAATTCCTTAGAACAGGAAATGGCCAGGTGACGGATGAAAAACCACCAGGTGGTGATAAGTTATCAATTGATAAGATATCTGTTGATAAGATAGCAGGTGATAAGGTATCAAGAGATAAAGCCCCAGGTGTCGCTTATCAGCAACAAATTTTTCCACCAGGTGTGGTGATGACATCCAGAGTCCAGGTCTGCGAGAGCGTTCGTAAGTGGGGAATAAAATTCGACGGAGGTAGCGACCCAATTTCTTTTTTAGAAAGGATCGAAGAGTTGTCCAAGTGCTACAACGTCGCCGAAGCGGACCTACTACTAGCTTTACCGGAACTTCTCCAAGGCAGAGTATTGCTTTGGTACCGTAATAATCAAACCAATTGGAGGAATTGGAACGATTTTTTAGACAGCTTCAAAATCCAGTATCTTCCACCTAGATTTTATTTTTGGTTGGAGGAAGAAATTCGCAATCGTACCCAGGGTAACAAAGAAACGGTCGCGGAGTATGTAACAGCGATCCAAACATTAATGCGAAGGCATGGAGGTCTTCAAGGTACTCAACAGCTGGAACGAATATACGAAAACCTGAAGCCCGAGTACAAATTTTACCTGAAGCGTAATGATTTCAATACGCTACCTGAAATGTTAAGGATAGCAGAAGAATACGAGGCACTCCAGAGTGTAACAGCTTCGTTTCGTTCTCCTCCGTTACCTAGTCAAGCATATGTGTTCGAGACAGCATATAAACCAGGAAAGTTGTCCAAGTTCAAGGATTTGGATCAAATTTCACCAGAAGCATCACCAGTTAAAACCAATAAATCCGTACAATTTGCTAATAAACCAGTGCAAATAGTACAACAACCAGTTTCGGAGGTCCGAAAATTTAAGCAAGCAACCAGTCAGCCTGTACAATCCGGAGGAAAGCAACCTACCTACTCCAGGTTAGAAGTTTGTTGGAGGTGTGGTCAAGCAGGACATAGGAGACTTCAATGCCGAGGACCAGCGAAAATCTTCTGTTCTTGGTGTGGAAAGACAGGAATCCTATCCAGAGATTGTAAATGCAAAAAGCAGGGAAACGGAATAAGCCGGCAGGAAAATTAAGGCATTTCCAGCTACAAACGGCGAGGGCCTCACCATTTCACAACCCAGTAGGATGGCAACAGTGGCTAAATAAGGTAAAAACATTTTTTCAGAAAGGCCAACCTAGAATTTCCGCCGTAACCTCCATAGATCCTCGATTATTTGCCGTTATAGAAGTTTTCCACCAGCAGTTCTACGCCTTGGTTGATTCGGGAGCCGCAGAATCATACGTAGGCCAGAGATTAAGTAGTCACCTGGAAAATAATGGGTTAAAATGTCATTATGAAGATCAACAGGGTGTACAATTAGCCGATGGTAGTATAATAAACACAGAAGGTACGTACAGGTTTCCAGTTAAAATAGGCAGACAAGAATTCCAGGGGAAATGGAAATGTGTATCATCCTTGACAGCCGATGCTATTTTAGGCATGGATTTTTTGATTTCTCACAGAGCAGTCATCCGGGCCGAGATACCAGAACTCGTATTGAATGACGAGACCGTAAAACTACAGTCGAAGGATCATTATCCAGAATTAGCCGGAATTCAAGCATTAAATGATGTCCAGTTAGAAGAATTAAATACATTTTTAGCAACCGAGCTTAATAAATTTAAAAGTATAAAAGGTCCAACAAATTTAGTGCAACATAAAATTAAATTAAAAGAAGATGTTGAACCTATAAAACAACGTTATTATCCCAGAAATCCAGCAATGCAAGAAATCATCAACGAAGAAGTTGACAAGATGCTCGAAGAAGAGGTGATCGAACCTTCATCTAGTTCCTGGAGCTCACCCGTAGTCTTAGTTAGGAAATCATCCGGTAAATATAGATTTTGTATTGATTTTCGAAAGGTAAACCAGGTAACTAAGACTGATGCATATCCTCTACCTTTTATCCAGAATATTTTAGATAAATTACGTGGAGCCCGATATATTAGTACCTTGGATTTAAAACAAGGGTACTGGCAGGTACCTTTGACTAAGGAGAGCCGACCAATTACTGCATTTACAGTACCAGGCCGTGGATTATACCAGTTTAAAGTACTTCCATTTGGATTACATGCCGCTCCCGCTACCTTCCAGAGATTGCTGGATAGCATCATTGGACCTGAACTCGAACCAAAAGCATTCTGCTACCTAGATGACATAATCATCATAGGAAAAACATTCGAGGAACACCTGGAAAATTTAAGAGAAGTATTTACTAAACTCCGAGCTGGAGGTTTACAATTACAGCCAGAAAAATGTATATTTTGCCGCACCGAACTTAAATATCTAGGTCACATAGTGAATAGAACCGGAATCCATACTGATCCAGAGAAGTTAGAAGCTATCAAGAACATGTCAACTCCGAAAAATCCAAAAGCGATACGTCGTTTCCTGGGCATGGCTTCTTGGTACCGACGTTTTATCCCGCAGTTTTCTCAAAAAGCTTCGGCCCTGACGGAACTTCTACAAAAGAAAAATAAATTCAGATGGACAGAAAAGCAAGAAGAAGCTTTTGCAAATTTAAAAGAAGCACTCATTTCAGCACCAATTCTGGCGTGCCCAGATTTTACTTTACCGTTTAAACTCCAGACCGATGCCAGTAAAACAGGACTTGGAGCCGTCCTGACCCAAGAACAAGAGGGCCAAGAAAAAGTGATTGCATATGCCAGTCGTTCTCTCATAGCAGCCGAGAAAAATTATTCTACAGTGGAACTAGAATGTTTGGCCGTAGTATGGGCCATAAATAAACTAAAAGGATATCTTGAAGGATATAAATTCACTGTGGTAAGTGACCACAGAAGCTTGAAGTGGCTCAGATCAATGCCAAAACCAACAGGAAGGTTAGCTCGATGGATCCTAGAGCTGCAGCATTATAACTTTGACATAGTTTATCGCAGTGGAGCCCTTAACCAGGTGGCTGACGCGCTTTCTCGAGCCCAAGAGGATCAAGAAGGTAATGTGCCAGAAATTTCAGCCTTAGAAAAATCCGTTCCAGAGGAAGAATGCCAATGGTACCGAACTACTTTACAAAAAGTGCAGAACGAACCTGAAAAATACGATACGTATAAAATTGACCAGAATAAATTATTTAAATGTTTTCCTAATACAGATTCAGCTATTACCGAGGGATTTCATTCCATATGGAAGATGTGTGTACCGAAACCGCGGCGTCACTCAGTTCTTCAGGAATGTCATGATTCACCAGCAGCTGGACATCTTGGAATTGCGAAAACCATAGCCAGGGTTTCGCTGAATTATTATTGGCCAGGAATGTACCGTGATATAACCAAATATATTCATTCCTGTCCATCCTGTCAAGAGTACAAGATGTCACAACAGCCACCAGCAGGGAAAATGTTTTTATCCAGAGTAGAAGGTCCATGGGAATCAGTCAGTACCGATCTCATAGGTCCATTAACCAGGTCATCGAAAGGTAATGCGTATCTTCTAGTTTTTCAAGATCGCTTCACAAAGTGGGTAGAAGTACATCCATTAAGAAGAGCTACAGCCAGACCCATAATCCAAGCATTTAAAGAAAAAATTATATATAAATTCGGCACTCCAAAGGTAGTAGTTTCAGATAATGGTTCCCAGTATGTTAGTAAATTGTTTCAGGCTTTAACCAAAGAATTTGGTATCCTCCATAGGTTAACTCCTCCGTACACTCCCCAGGTTAATCCAGTTGAGAGGATGAATAAAGTAATTGGAACAATGCTCGCCCAGAATGCCAGAGGAAACCAGAAGCAGTGGGATGCTTGGTTACCTGAAATGATGTTTGCTTTGAACACAGCAAAACATGAATCGACCGGATTCACGCCGTCAATGTTGAATTTCGGCCGAGAACTACTTCCTCCAGGTGCTATACGAGCAGAAGCATATCCAGTTGGCGTAACCGAAAAACGTAATCACCAGGAATATCGTGCTCAGCTTCGTAAGTTACAAGATATTATTAAAATAGCTAAGGAGAATTTAGCTAAAGCGTTTACACGTCAAAGTCATCATTATAACCTGAGAAGACGTCAGTATCGTCCCCAGGTAGGCCAAGAGGTCTACAAGAGAGAACATGTGCTATCCGACGTAGCACGTGGTTTTATGGCAAAACTAGCACCTAAGTATTCCGGACCGTACATAATACATAAGGTAATTTCTCCAGTTATTTTAGAATTGAAGAATCCAGTAAATCACCAGGTGGTGAGGCGTGTTCACGTGAAGGACATCAAGCCAGTCCACGCAGATACTCCCTCCCCAGGTCGAAATTAGAAGGTGGGGAGAGAGTAATATAAGCCAGGTCCTCCAGAGAGAATGCTCATTCAGTATTCCTGACTAGTTTAATGAAGATGGCTCCAATTTTGTCCAAAAGTAATGTTCGTCCGTGGCCGTTTAATCTGAAAAAGAAGAGAAGTAAGACAATCATACGTCCGTGGAACCCAGCAGCATACTTACCTGCAGGAACTCCAAGGTGGGAAGCGTTGCCAGCGGTTTTCTTAAGACCAGTGAGGGATGTTTTGCCTGATCCACCAGTCGGGAAGTCACCAGCTAGCCTGCTGGCCGAAAAAATGGAGAGGTTGTTTGGGAAGTCGCCCAAAACACCCGAACCTAAAATAAAGACACCAGAGCACTCTGTCTTATATTTTTCTCCTGGGATCAAGACTCCAGAAGTCGCCGTAACCCCCAACACTCCATCCCCAATGGTCCAACGACAACTCCGGGAGTGGAAAGCTGTGCCATTGGTAACGTCCGGTGATCCAGTAGACAAGGCGAATTTGGGCATCACTCCGTTGATGATCATTGGCGAGGATCCCAAACCAGTGAATGCAGTCCCTGGAGGCATTACAAAACGATATTCCCGTAAGCAGTGGAGGAACCTAAGACGGGTATGCATCCCGACCGGAGATGGTACCTTCATTAGAATGAAGCGGGTGGAAGCCGTCTCTATGGGTTTATGGTCCCCAGCCAAGTAATTCAACCTACATTAATTCAGATCCCTGGATTATCCTGCCAGAAGTCAACTTTTCTATCCAGTTTTCATCTTCTTCAACCCGAAGGAAGGGGGAAAATGTAACAAAGTTTCCTGAAACAACAAGATTTTAATAATTCGTGAGGAATTATATTGTTGTGGTTCCGAGACGAGGCGTTCGTGGCGCTGGAAGTGGACAATTTTAACGTGGAGTGCTCGTCGAAGAAGTCATGTGGGGGAAACGGAACTCCCACAATAACTCCTTCCATAGCATCCCTACCACCTTCAGTGGATATAAAACCGGAGCACCAGCTCAAAATATGAGAATTCACTCCTGCCTTTCAGAGAATTCAATCCTGCCTTTGAAAGAATTCATTCCTGCCTTTCAAAGAATCCAGACCTGTCTTTCTTAGAAACCAGAATCCCGTTAAAACTTTTAGTTTCCTGTTCAATTTATTTTGATCCGACTTAGTAAATTTATTTTGATTTTGTTTTCGAACAGTTTAACTGTTAGTAAATTTTTATTTCAAGTCAAGACTGAACTTAGAGTTTAAAAATTAGGCTGGAGTTTGATTTAAACTTAAAGTTACTTTTAGTTTAAATTAAATGCAAACAGTAATTTAATGGAATGTTTGATTCTCCTAGGAAGTAGATATCTTCCATGAGAATTCGACATTTATTGAATTACATCAAAACGTTAGTGGAGGTCAATGTTCTTTTAGTGAGTTTGACGAGCTTCTAATGGAAATAAGACCGTATTCACTAAGAATTAATGCATCTAATCTCAAAACTGGGGTGCCCTATTGAGATTGATTCGTTATATTCACTTAGAAAGTCAACCGTTAAGTTTATTAAATTAAACTTAGAAAATTATGCGTCAAGTTTCAATAACTTTAATAAAGTAAAGTTACCCGTTGGGTTTATTATTTTAAACCTATCCATGAATTTGAGTTATAACCTGAACCTGTAAATAATTCCCCGTACCGTCAAACCCGGCAATTTATTTATCCAGTACCGATCAATTAAATAAATCCACAAGCACTTACCTGACGAATTCACAATTATCCGTTTATTTCCAGTTAGAACCGTAA
Source organism: Ctenicera cuprea (assembly GCA_958336395.1). Taxonomy (NCBI): domain Eukaryota; kingdom Metazoa; phylum Arthropoda; class Insecta; order Coleoptera; family Elateridae; genus Ctenicera; species Ctenicera cuprea. The sequence continues at coordinate 27,853,742 of OY284489.1, read as the reverse complement.
CCAGAGGGTTGGTGACCAGTGGAACACTACACCATACACTATTTAATTTAATTTCAGACTTTATCTGCAAGATTGAGTGAATGTGGAGTGTGCACAAGACATTAATTATTTTCACAGAAACACTGAAGCCGAGAAACGCCATTTTGATTGTGACGTCGCATCGACCAAACCTATCGACCGACACACATTGAATACCAGAGATTCTGCGCAACCAGTCCTGTCTGTCAGCCGTGAATTCGACGCAGAATTCGATTCGACGAAAGAAGATCCGTTCAAGGAAGCAGAACCGAAGTCGACAAGCTCCGAAGAAAATTTAATTGCTTCACATTTAATTATATTTAACTTTATTATACATAAAATTATTAATTTTACAATTTTTCCGATACATACGATAATTTATTCTTGTATTGTAAACGCATTGAATAAATATTATAAATAATTTGATTTACAGTTCGATCTTATTATTTCTTTGAACTCTGGCTCTAAGCTACCTGGGAAGAGCTGGTGAAGGTTTACAGTACCAAGAAATACATGAAGCTAGGAAGTATAGTTACAAAGAAAAAATAAGTGTTAAAGGAATATTTATAAGTGGGATAAGAGCACCAGATTTGTGTCGATAGGTATATATGTAGGGACCCATCCAAACTGTTTAGTGGAAAAGAGGGTGATAGAAAATGCTTAAATCAACTAACCCACAGTATTTGTTTTATTTAATTTTCTTTGTTATTGACAAAATATGTATAGATAACCTTTCTGTGCACACCTTACGGTATTGTGCCATAGGTCTAACTTCATTCAGAATTGTACAGTACAAAACTAAAATAGCTGCTATTTCCAAAAGGGGAACAAAACAACGAAAGGTTACTGTACCCGAAAAGACGAGCAGTTTAAATGTCAACATAATCAGCAACCTACATGAAATCACAACCTGCGACCCATTTCTCAACGTTATAACAACAAACAAAAAGACAATTCTTGAACGTATTTGTGTTCTAGAATGGAAACAGTAAAGAAAAAGCAAACTGTGCTGATTGTATTCAATTAGAGCTATGAAATTAAGTCGTCTGAAATAATAAACCCGTAGAAATATATGAACCTTTCATACATAAATAAGCAAGGTTTTATTGCGAAACAGACTGAGCTTCTAATAATTTGTACTTTCCAAACCTTTAAGTAACGGTTTCGTTACTGCTACAGCAACTTCGAGCATAGAGATAAACAATGCGAAATTTCAGCAAGACTTTCAAATTTATGCAATATAGGATATAACTTCTAATGCGGAACTGATTGAGTTGTCTGCAGTAGGTGAAAGGTTAAAGCTGACGTATATGACTTTAGTCCAAAACAGCAAAAACTTTCGTTAAAATTCAATATGTAAACAAAAACCATGGGCGTACTCAAATCCATCAGTTATACGTGAAACATGCTGCACGATTTTACAAGGTGTTGTTACAACTACAACTGCAATATTTGAGATGCATCGTTTCGTTCAGTGTTACTTTATTATTGAGCTAAAACAGAGGTTCTGTACTCCGTTTCGTGAGGTGGAGGAAGAAATGGTATTAGATGAAGAAAGTAGATTAAAATGACATTCATAAAATTGTTTCGACAAGTACTTTTAAAACCCGCGACCATTCGTATTTGTACGCTTATTGACTCTTAAGTGATTGAGCAGTTGGCCAAATAAATAATACGTAACTAAACGAGCTCGCATAAGGTAAAAAAAATAGACATGTTATTTTTTTTATCACGTAAATAATTCGTTTAAAATTGCATATAAGCAACAACTATTTAGTTTATATATTTACAGCAATTATGCGGGAATTTATTAATAATTTATTGCCTCATAATTTCATTACTGACTAAATATAGGGACACTGAATATCATTAAGAAACGCAGTCTTGCCCTTGATTCTTCAAAATTTTCACGTGTGAATCTTGACGTCGTAAATTGATAATGATGGAAATACTCGTGCAGCAATACGCCTAAAACGTTCTGTCAGTGCAGTACTTATCGCCTACTAAAAATTACCATAAAATGCGAATAAGTGCACAACGCAGTTGGCTCTGCAGCCATGTTTACTTGCTGAAGCATCACATAAAAGTGGAAGGTATATGTATCACGCATTAGCGTATCGAGAGCATAAATGTAGTCGGTTTGAGTCGGCATCGTGACATTGATTGAGAGGCGATTTTTTAAACGCCAGATAATTCCTGTAGTGTTTATAAATATTTTTACCTGTATTCAGTATTGTTTTGTGTTTCATATAGCTCAGATCGCATCAACTTGCGAGTCGCGTTTCATTACTATCCGATTCTATGCAGGTGTTTTGTTAATCAAATACGTAGGTGAATTCATACGATTAATTTGTATCCGGTGTGTTTGTTCATTATACAATTTTATGTTTTATTATGTGTTTAAATCAGCTAAGTGGGATCGCATATGTGATTTTGCATTGGTATGTACGGACCTTTATAGATAATTACCTACTCATAACCTGCTAAGTCGATGACTGCATAAATTTCACATTTAAGTTAAGATTTTTATATCGGCTTCGTTAAACTGGAAACTACTTTTTTCCTCCTACAAGTATTTTTATATAGTATAGTAAATCTGCTATTTAACGATACAAACTGCCACAGTGGTTAAATTTTGTAACTTATAAGCAATTTGATATTGTAAAAAAGTTAAGCTATGTAGTTACTTAGGAAAAGAAATAGTTAGTAACACACACCAGTGGGCAAGACATAACATAATTGTATGTTCAATTATAGTTATAATTAAAAAACAAGCTCCCTTAGTGTATAGAAGTTGCTTTTCAAATGCTTTTCAAATATGCCTTTAAATGGGTACATTAATTTGTTCATGTCTGCAGAAATGCAAGTCACATAAAGCATTTAACGTTATAGAAGATGAAACTATATTTTTACCGAGGTGTAAACCGCGAGTGGAAGTGGGTGTACAAGGTGGTGGAATTACGTGGAAGTATGCGAAAGTAAGTGGAAATATGTGGAAGTAAAAGTGGAAGTAAGTAGAGGAAGTACGTGGGAGTATGTGGAAGCGAGTGGAAGTTAGTGGAAGTAAGGTAGAAGTACCTGGAAATAATTGGAAGTATGTGGCAGTATGTTGAAGTATATTGTGAAAGTGGAAGTATATGGAAGTAAACGGAAGTATGTGGAAATTAATGAAAATGTCTGGAAGTACGTGGAAATAAGTGGAAGTATGTGGAAGTATGTGGGAGTGGAAGTTAGTGTAAGTATCTGCAAGTAAAAGTGGAAGTAAGTAGTAGAGGAAGTACGTGGTAGTATGTGGAAGTTAGTGGAAGTAAGGTAGAAGTACGTGGAAATAATTGGAAGTATGTTGAAGTACGTGGAAGTACGTAGAAGTACTTGGAAGTAAGTGGAAGTATGTGAAGGTAGAAGTATATGGAAGTAAGCGGAAGTATGTGCAAATTAGTGAAAGTATCTGGAAGTACGTGGAAGTACGGTAGCAGTACATGGAAGTACGGTGGAAGTACGTGGAAATAACTGAAGTAAAAGTGGAAGTATGTGGAAGTAAGTAGTAGTGGAAGTACGTAGGAGTATGTGGAAGTTAGTGGAAGTAAGGCGGAAATACAGGGAAATAAGTGGAAGGATGTGGAAGTACGTAGAAATACTTGGAAGTAAGTGGAAGTATGTGAAGGCTGAAGTATATGGAAGTAAGCGGAAGTATGTGGAAATTAGTGGAAGTACGGTAGAAATACGGTAGCAGTACATGGAAGTACGGTGGAACTACGTGGAAATAACTGAAAGTATGTGGAAGTATGTAGGAGTATGTGGAAGTAAGGCGGAAGTACATGGAAATAAGAGGAAGTATGTGGAAGTACGTGGAAGTACGTAGAAGTACGGTGGAAGTATGTGAAACTGGAAGTACGGTGGAAGTATATGGAAGTAAGCGGACATATGTGGAAGTACGTTGGAAGTACATAGAAGTAAGTGGAAGTATTTGAAAGTAAATGAAAGTGGAAGTATAGTGAAAATATATGGAAGTTAGTGGACGTATGCTGAACTATAAGTGAAAGTATGTGGAAGTATCTGTGTTAATGGAAGTAGACGTACAAAATTTTTAAATGCGGTTAACCCGTCAATATTTACTGTTACGTGTCTCAAAAAGCAAAATTACTGTTTTTTTTTCAAAATGATGGTTGCTGCTAATAACTGCTTTAGTTGTTAATGCTGGATTTGGCAGATCTATCTAAACTTTGGCTTCTTAATAGATATGTTAATAACAGAAAGATATATGTTTTACATGCGTTTTTTAAAAGGAATGTCATAAATTTAACAAGAACCAAATTAAATCGATTTAGATTTATGTGCTTACATCAGAAATTGCGTCACCGTTAAAGTTATAGTCCTTCAAAGTTATTAAAATTATAATGTTCTTATTTTTATTTTTTAACAGTTGAAATATGATTATACCCTATTGAAGAGTAACAATAGTGCTAATTTTCTGCTAATTTTCTGGGTGGTTACTTTAAAAAAGAATAGTTTGCATAGAGGGATGGGGCATTTTAAAATTGCTGTAACCTTCTTTATATTTCCTTGAATTTACGCCCATTAATTATTGTTTCTTATTATTCTCTTAAAACTGAGTACGTTTCTGTTTGCTATGTGATTTACAATACTGAGATAGATTTATACAAAAAAATCCAATACTCGCACCGTTTTTGGGAGTTGAGTACGTATGTGGGCGAAATGCTGCAGAATAGGCGTAACTTGATTTCGAAACGACAAACCGACTAATTGGTACAAAATTTGAAGCATATAAGTAATGGCAAATACTGAAATTCCAAGCAACTGCTACCGCAGGTAATAAATTTTGCATTTTATTATACCATTCACAGTTTCTCCGTTTTGGTTCTACACCCAAGCGTATACCGAAAAATCTGGATCTGTTTTTAATGTCCTATTAATATGTATACACACAATTTTACCTTGTTGAATGTAAGAAAACATTCAGCTATTAATGACACCTCATTGACACTGATAGATTTGGGTTAAATTGTTCAGTAATAATACTCGAACCTTTATTGACAGCTACCAAATTGATGTACCCCTACGCATTTCACCGCAAGCCGTCTGATAGATAAAAATATAAATCAACGAAACACTTTTCCTTGACTTACTTTCTTATACTTTAAAACTTTTACATTTTATACTTCCCAAAGTATTTATGCACAACGTTGTAGTACCAACAACAGTAGCGCGTTTAAGCGTAAGTCGGTAACGCGCGTCTAGGATCCACAATGTTTCCGGTTTCGGATTTTTTGAAAAGCTTAAAGAACTACAGTTTTCGATATTTCATTTAAAATTTGGTCAAAATCGGTGCAGTGCTTACGCCTTTAGAGGCGTCGCACACACACCCACCCGCACACCCACCCACAGATAGACGTTTTAAAGACATCCTTTTAGTAATTGAATTGAAATAATATACTATATCGTAGTGGTTTCAGCAAATACAATGCCAATAATGAAACAATAAGTATGGAATCGCACATTTTCTAGCAGTAAGGGTCGCAAAGTTCCATAGCACCTAATAATACACGCACAACCACTCAACGGCCTTTATGGGGTCACAATCTCTGTACTGGATGGATGATTCAGACAAGCTATTATAGCCGCCCGAGCGACATCGTGAATGGCCCCGTTCCGCATTATCCGCATTGATTTAGGAAAGATTTTTATGAGAAACAAAATGTAACTTTTTATTTTTTGGAAACATATTCCTTGGCATTGAAGAAAACCCGAGACGAAACAGCAAATTTAGCAGCTAAAAATTGGGAGGGAGAGAGAAAATTAACCCCGCTAAATATTGCTGCATCTAAGAATTACGTATTGGCTATTATCACTCGTAAGCAATTTAGCATTAACAGAAATATGTTATTGTCCCCCGATTATTAAATGAAAGCAGATAAAATTCCGATTTTTAAAATTTCATGGAATGCCTCACATACAGGTTAGCGGGCTAAGACACCAACCAAATTCTAGCTTATATAAGCTATATGAGCCTTTAAAGTTTAAAAATAAGTTGTGTTGCCAGTTTTTGAGAAATATTTGTTTGAAAATTTCGAAAATTTTGAAATAATTTTTACTTCTGTTTTTATTATGCTTTTAATAATTTTCGTACATTGTAACATTGAATCCGCTTAGAGTACTTAGAATACCAAATTTATTCTTGATCTACCAAATCGTTTTTTAATAAAAAATAGATCAAAGTCAAAATTAAAAAAACATTGTGGCCTGCAATTTGAAGCTAGAAACTTCGGTAAAAAGGATTTTGATTTGGCCTAAGGTCTTCAATAAGATTCCGTTTTCAGATTTTGGAAATTCTGTCAAAAAATATGTCAAACTTACGCTTCCGGTTTTGAATTTGTTAAAAGTTTATTTCTCTGATAAATGTTTGATACACACCCACATTTCAAAGCTCGTTCAAAGCGGGACCATCCATCTGCAAATTATAAAGAGCACACACCCACCACCCACTCACACATTTATAGATAGACATTTTTTTAAACGCTTTTTATGGGATTCTGCTTGTCTAAGACATGTATTTCCGTCAAAATCTCGCAATCGAAAGTTTTCATGAAATCAATACTCATACTGAAAGCAGATCAAAGTAAAAATGTTCGAAATACTTCTAAACTATCGACTTTTCCATACTTTTAAAAGAATTACGTTTCATATTCCAAGGGTTAATACATAGCTTGTCATACAACGTGCTTGAACTGGGCACCTTCGAAGTCTAAAAAAATACAAGTGTAGTTAATTAAAACCTTAAAAGTACTTTTATTGCCCTCTGTTTATTACATCAAATTTGATTTTTTCAGAATTGTGGGTTTAAAAATACTTTTCTATTACTTTACGTGGTTTTAGGGCTAGTTTTGGTGATCGGATATTTCGATCAAAAGTAATCGACCTGTTCGATTATCAGAATATTTCGAAAGGACAACAGAAAATCAATGGAAAGATTTTACGAATTTAGTATTTTGGGTTTTGTCTGCTTGGAATGAAGCCTTGCAGCTATATGCATTACATTATCCAGCTGGAAATGACCAATCCGAATTCATGATTAGTGATGCACAAAGCAAGATTTCTTGTCTTGCTCGGCAACTTCTTGTCTGTTCTTGCTAAGCAAGACAAGAAGTAAAACAACTTCTTGTCCTGCAAATTTCTTGCTAGCTTAATTCTTGTCTTGTTAGCAAGACTTTTGCTTATTTCTTGTTCTTGCTAGTTGGGGGATTCCCCGAGCTATCGAGTCTCGATAAAGCGGCGCCGGCTTCCTGCGCGTGCGTCTACTCGTCAAACGCCTCTCTGGCGCGTAGTACTGACTAAGAAACTTTTATATTTTGTTAGCACGTTTGGTAATTAGTAGACTAACATACATACTATACTTGCATATATTTTATTTGGTTTCTTTGCATTAACAATTTAATTTTTATATTTTATCGGTTCCAAATGAAGCACATATTAAACAAATAGCAAAAAAACGTTATTTATTTATTTTTTGAACTGTCAGTTTTTAGACTTTTACGTCTGCTTCGGTTTCCCCATGGTTTTATTGTACAGAAATGACAGCTAAAATAGCAGTTTTGCGAAAAACCTTGATTTTGATATTACTGATTTTTGCATTTTGTTTGAAACGCACAGCTTATTAAGAGTTATCTATATAAAATGTAGAACAATTTACTGGATTTGAATTCATTGATCAGATTGGAACCTACCTACAAAATGAGCTTGTTCATTTTTTAATTAGCAGGGGCTATCCTATTGGCTAATCATGGGTCTATTATGAAAATAGCTCATTTATCGTTCATATTACATTGCAACAAAACTTAGAAATTATTATTTTGCACTACAGTATCATTTTGTTTTCACACACCCCAGTTCCACAAGCGTTAAAATCGGCGTTTTGAAACTTTTATTTCATGTTGCTACATAAAACAATAAATCTTGTTTCTTGCAAACGTCTTGACAAGAAATCTTGTTCTTGGTCCAGCTAGTCTTGTCTTGTCTTGTTTCATGCACGCCTACTGCTTGTTCTTGTTCTTGCAGCAAGAACAAGAAAAAGCAAGACAAGAACAGGAAGTTCGTGAAACACAATTCATGATACTACGAGCCGTAGTATAATGTTGCGAATGCACACAGAATTCGCTGAATCCGAATGAATAAAGACGATGTTCTTCACCGAGCAAACAGTGGGAAGGACGAGACAAGAATGATTTGATTTGAACATTTAAATATTACTAACATTAGGAATAGCAGTTAGCTCAGCTGTGTCCAAAAATAACCGAGGCGTAAACCGCGCTTAAAGATTTTGTACACCTAAATCCATTAACGCAGATACTACCACATACTTACACCATACTTCTCTGTACTTCCACTGACTTCCACATACTTCCACTTCTACTTACTTTTAGATGCTTCCACTTACTTCCACCGTACTTCTACTTACTTCCATGTACTTCCACGTACTTCCACATAATTTCACGTACCTCTACAGTACTTGTATTTACTTCCACGTACTTCCCCTTACTTCCACTGTACTATCACTTACTTCCACATACTTTCACGTACCTCCACTACTACTTACTTTTATTTACTTCCACATACTTTACTTTTACTTCTAGATACTTCTACATACTTCCACATACTTCTATATACTTCCACGTACTTCCACCGTACTCCCACCGTACCTCCACTGTACCAAAGAATATCAAAATACCCCAGAAGCGTCACTTGTGTCGGTTCCTTTGATGTTTTGAGCACAATTTGGGTGACCTTCGCCATATTGAAAATGGTTAACGTCAAAATTAAATGGCGCCAATTTTAAATATAACTTGTAGACATACAACACAAAGAACTAAATAATATTGCTAAAGGTAATTCGCAGGAAACCGAAGCACGCATTAAATAAAGTAATAAGTAAAAATAATTCTGTAGATCGAGTAGGATTTTTATTAGGTACGTGAAATGCAAATAAAATTACATTGTTCAATATTTTGTAGTAGGTATACCTACCGCGTATTGTTATGTCCAAATGGTACGAGTATTTACCAGCGTTTGACTAAAACTGATTACTTTAAGTAAAATTCACAGAACGCAATTTACTGCTAAGTCAACCAAACGAACTGCTCCGTCTGTGATGCTGTTGTGGTATTGTGCTACATTTGACACGTTAAATAACTGTAATACCCTTAAAAACCTGCCATCGTACACTTTTAAATTAAATTTAAATCAGCGTCAGAAAAGGGTACGTCAAGTCGCGAACCACATCTGTCAGAACTTGACAGTTAAACCATTTACAATATGGCCGACTAAAGTACAAAAAATATCTAAGTGACGCTTCTGGGCGTTTTGATGTTCTTTGACTGTACTTCCACTACCTTGTACACCTACTTCCACTCGCAGTTTACCCCTCGGAAATAACAATAAACCCATTAAGACTTTCAAATTGCTTCTATATTTAAAAAGCTATGTTTTTTACTTTGTTTTGCACAAATTGCATGGTGCAAAGTTATTGTTTGAAAGTTTTGTGAAATAGTGCCAAATAACAGATGTCTTTATCCTTATCCTCATTTTTTTTAAATAATTGTTTTATAATGTAGAATCATGTAAGCCCTTTCGCGGCATAGAGAAATATTACTCAAAAAACAGGCCAGAATTGGCAATGAAATGTAATAAAATTAACATTGCTGTAAGAAATGAATAGCGTGTTTTAATAGAACCACCGGAAGTTTAACTAGCGTACTTAAATAAACCAAGGCCCGAGGAAATACGATGAGAAGGAGAATTTATTTATAAGAGCATTCTATTCTAAAGTAAGCCGAGTGCCTATTTAATCTCAGGTACTTCCAAATGATTTTTATCCGAATGAATAATTCTATTACTAAACACATTTGAATGGGAATCATTTTATTATGAAAATCATTCGGTTATGCCCATCAATCACTATTACGATACCATATCTTATGTTAATATGGTGACAAAATTGCTTTGGCTTGATGTCTCCATTATAGTTTATTTTCGAATTTGGGAAGTCTCCTTTTGATAATAATAACATACAAAAAACTAAATGGCAACGACACTAAACAAAAACGAAAACCTGGAAACTTCTGAAATAATCAGTTGATGGTACTGAGTGTAAATTTTATAACTGGGGAATTTAGAAATTCAAGAATCTGAAATGTAGAACATTTCAGATTAATTAAATTCGCGTACTTAAACTTAATAAATAAAACGTTTTTCTCTTTTTTTTTGTGTTTTCCATAATGATTCGTCTGCCAGACTGCTTTTTTGCCATATTGTTGCGGAGCAACTATGTTCACCACAACACTATTACTTATTTTTTTCTACAATTAATGTCCATACATTTTTAACGCATAACTTTGGATGTTTTAATATACAAGATGTATAAAAATTACATGTTAAAAATTTAATAAGGTAACCGTCTGTTTCGAGTTATTTCATCACCATTTACCACCCTCTGCGAAGATTTTGAATATAGTTGATAAATTCTGTCTTTCTGCACCAGCTTTCAAGTGCCCCAAAGGTAACAGTCAAGTGGATTCAGGTCTGGAGAACGTGGAAGCCATCCGCGTGGTAGTCTTCGATTTATCCAACGGTTTCCGTAAACTTTATTCAGATGTTCTCGACCGTTCGGTTGAAATGTGCTAGAGCATCATTATGCATATACCATATACGTGTTGCGTTATAGCAAGTGGAACTTCTTCTTCTATCTGGAAGTCTGCTATTCAGACCATTTATTCATTTTTAACTAAAAATTAGTAATTAAATCTGTGCTCAGTAAAGTTGCAATGCACTTACTGCCACTTAATACTCATAGCAAATGTGTTTCGTTGCAACGCCATCCTGATTTTTAATTACCTATATATAATATACACTGTGTCTATAAAGTAACCCCCCCCCCCGCCTAACTAACTTTTGAACGACTTGATATTTTACCACAAAATTTGGTCTGCTGTAATGGGAAAATAAATACTATTATTTAGCCAATAATTAAATTTTGTGTCATTCAAAATGGCTGCTGGGCGCCATTTGAATGTTTTTTTTTATGAAAAGCTGGGTCGAGTGACACCTCATTTAAAAGGTCTTTTAGTTCTGCGTCTGATCCTAGAGTTTTAAAGAAAAATATTCAGCCATAACAAAATGACAAATGTTTGAAGATAAAGAAGTCTAGTTAAAAAAAACTAAGAATTAAAGCAAAAAGAAATGAAATTAGGTGTTCGAAATGTTCACCATTTACTTCTTGGCACATAAAGAGTCGGTTATGAAATTCCTGCTTTACATTTTCATAAGTTTCTGTAGTGATATTTCTGCAAACTTCTGTAATGCGTTGCTCCAGTTCTTCAATTGTTTCTGGACGGGTTCTGTACACTTTCGATTTCAGATATCTCCATAGAAAGAAATCTAAGGGGGTTAAATCTGGGGAGCGAGCCGGCCATTCTACAGGCCCTCGCCTATCAATTCATCTTCCAGGAAAATGTCCGCTGAGAAAGTCAGAAACAGGCCTATAATAATGAGGCGACGCACCGTCTTGAAACATAACGTTTACAATATTATTTCCAGCCACCTGAGATATTTCTGAGAAAATTTTGTTTTGGATAAAAAAAGTCCATTTGTTTAAAATCCGCCATTTTGTTATGGTTCAATATTTTTCTTTGAAACTCTAGAATCAGACGCAGAACTAAAAGACCTTTCAATTGAGGTGTCACTCGACCCCCCCTTTAATGGCGCCCAGCTGCCATTTTGACTGATACAAAATTTAATTATTGACTAAAAAATAGTATTTAATGTCCCATTAAAGCATACCAAATGTTGTGGTAAAATATAAAGTCGTTCAAAAGTTAGTTGGGGTGGCGGGGCGGGGGCGGGGGGTTACTTTATAGACAGACGGTATAATTATTGAAAAAAATTAGATTTTTCGATAGCTATCCTTCTTACATAATTTAAATAATATCAGAATGTTTTTCTTATTTTGCGCCTGAGAATACGCTCCTAAATTGTTTACATATAATGTTGAAACATTCTGTATAATGTCAGCCGTTGCCTTTTGCAACGCCCTAATTAGTGTGTAAGTAATATTGCAAACACATTGTTTTCAATTTATACTTTAGTCCTAAACCTTATTTGCTTAATATAAAATGCAAATGTCCATGCAGTTCATGTAATGAATGCTACATTAATTTTTGCTTAAGGTATTCATACATATATAAAATCTCAAAGGGTTTTCTTCTCCGGTTCCTCCAGCGGCTACCGCTTCACCAATTTGGGCCATTTCAATGAAAGGTCTCTATCCTCAGATGGAACATGAAACATTTTTATATTTTTATTCTACGTCGATTGTTCTATAATAATTATTTTAATTTATAATATACTAGCTGGGCCCGGTCCGCGTTGCTGGTCCTAATTAAGCCTTTTTTGTTGTATCTGTAGCTGCGACGCCTCACTGGTGGCATTTTTTTCCAAAGAAACTATCGCTTTGAATTCAATTATTTTTCGCAAAATATCAATTTTCAATACGGAACGTAATACATAGCAGAACTGTCAAACTGAACGTCACACAGTGACAGTCATATGTTGATGTCGAGACTCAAATATTTGTGAGGGACGATTTTCGTTCAATTTGATCAAAATGAATTAAAAATCATGAGAATTGTCTGAGTTCAAGTGGGAACATGACTTTTGCATTGTTCCATTCCGGTTTTTCCATCCAAAAAAAAAGAAGAAAAAAATTTTATTTTTCTTAATTTTGAGTTTTCCGAGTTTTCCACTTCGATTTTTCCATTTTTCTCTTCGAAAAGCCATTCAAAAACGAAAACATACGAAATCTCATACAAAAATACCATACAAAATCATCTTTTGGATTTTCCGACTTTTCCGGTGCATTTTCCCAAAATTTTCTTTCATACAAACCTTGTCCTGACAATTACGAACACAACAAAAGAAAATGAGCCAAATCGGTCGAGCCATTCTCAAGTGATGATGTACCAAACATGCGGCAATTGATTTTTATTTATATGTATAGATAGATAGATAGATAGATAGATATATTCCCGTCTTCTGCATTAAAGAAGTTACCTACAATGAAGTAAGAGATGTTATAAAGGGGTTGAACAATAAAAATAGTCGTGATCATATTGGCATGAATACCGAACTAATTAAGTAAATAAAAAATATTATAATTAGTCCCCTAACCAATTTAATAAATCAGTGTATTACTCTTGGAATATTCCCGGATTCCCTAAAAATATCCAAAGTAATACCTGTCTACAAAAAAGGTGATATAAATGAGATGAACAACTATAGACCTGTCTCCCTTGTACCAATAGTGTCTAAGATATTTGAAGTGCTACTAAAAACACAAATAATCAATCACTTTGAATCTAATAATCTATTTTTTCTAAATCAATTTGGTTTCCGAGCCAAGAAATCCACGGCTAATGCTATAAACCATCTCGTTGATTTAGTGGTCCAGGGCTTCGAAGAAGGACTTTACGTGGGTGCCACGTTTATAGACTTGCAGAAAGCTTTTGATTGCCTGCCATTTGATTTATTAGCAAAAAAATTTAATTATTATAACTTTGGTGACACTACCTGTATGCTCTTGCAATTCTATCTGTCGGGCAGAAAGCAGTACACCACTATAGATGGAGTTAGTTCTTCTGAGGGTGGTGTTGCCTGCGGAGTTCCCCAGGGCTCCGTTCTGGGTCCGATCCTTTTCCTCATCTATGCTAATGATTCGGAGGGGGCGGTTCCGGCGGAGAACCTGCTGCTCTTTGCGGACGACACAACCCTCTTACACAGTCATTGCCATGAGGAACAACTACTTGTAAATATGCGAAGTGACCAAAACATGACGAGAGACTGGTTTCTTGCCAATCGCCTCAGCCAAAATGCCGAGAAAATGGCATTATTAATTTTTTCGCACCGTGAGATTAGTTAAGTAATAAATCCCGACTGCGTAAAATTCTTAGGAGTTGTTAGATCCCACTCTCAATTGGGGGCACCATATTGATTTCCTATCCAGGAAATTATCAAAAAATTTGTTTGTACTAAGAAATCTGGCCAACTTGGTAAATGTAAATGTAATAAAAACTGCCTATCATGCGCTGGTTGGGTCCCACATGGCGTATGCGTTGGCTTGCTGGGGACATTCGTCCCATACAGCGAGAATTTTTAAACTCCAAAGGCGGGCTGTTCGAATTATTAGCCATAAGGGCTTTCGAGAAGATATCAGGCGGGATTTTATTGAATTAGGAGTACTAACGTTTCCGTGCTTGTTATATATCATAGTCTGGTGTGCATTAAATCTGATGTAAACTCTTACATTACACATAATAATATCCACAATCATAATACAAGAAACAATTGTAAAATTTATCCAAATTATTTTAGACCAAATTCTAGTCGCAATGCTAGAAACTACTATGGTCTCAAGTTTTTTAATAAATTGCCTTTGGAAATTAGCTCTATGAACTTAAAAAAATTTAAAACTAAAATTAGAAAGTTTTTATTAAAAAATGCTTTCTATTCCACTAGTGAGTTTCTAGAATACGGCATATCCAACATGGATTTTATGTAACGATTTAACCGCTGTGTTTTTGCAGTTTGTAATTGTGTGAATTTGTACTGTACTGTGAATATGTATGTTATGCTTATACTTATACTTTGACGATTGTAAAACAGCACACCTGTTACCTAACATGAATAAAGATTGATTGATTGATTGATATGAAGGTCGGCTAGACGCGCGTCACTTGGGGCGCCATCTACAACACCGCCGCGTCTCATTATTGGAACTAATGCATCACGTGACGCATTTAGACGGGTCGGCCAACGCGAGTCTGTCACTGCATTGTGCACTGGGATCTCACTAGTTTTTATTTCATTTGTGTCTTTCACAGTTAACTACTGCATGTAATATTAAAAAATTATTTATAGTAAGTAGTATTAGGAACTAATTAAACCAGTGCACCATTTTTCTTTCAAAATTGTGTTTATTGCCGTGCTGTAGTTTAGTGGTTAATCTATTTTATAAAAGTAAAACCAATTGAAATATAAATGTTATAATGCCGCATGATAAATTATCACTGTTTTGTTTGCTTACAATGCAATTAGCAGTGTGCATTATAGCAACAGGTTATAAAAATAGACTGCAGACAAATTTATTTGTAGATTATCATTTTCTATAGAGTTCATTTGTTACAAAATCATTATTTTCAGATAAAGTTATGAAGCATTTTTTGTTGCATTTGTTATCGCTCATTGTACTTTTATATCCATTATCTAATCATATTTAAATCGTCATTATTTTTTGGCTGTAATGGCGACGTAAAGAGCGAGTGTTTCTTACCATATAACCAATTTGAAGAGCGGCTTGCCCGATTTCGATAAAATTTATACTTGGGAGTACATTACAAATTCATCGGGACTATTAGGTTGACAAAAAACTAATCGAAGCTGAAGTAATATATCTTTCCAGACTATTTAGCTTTTTGTTTGTATAAGAATGCAGAATACACATATTAGAGAACATTTAAAACACATGGAATTCTTATATTTTCCGAACTCATAGCTCCAAATGGTCATGCTTTTTTGACATTAACGCTTGTTTACTCAAAAATCAGTTTTCAGATCGGCATGAAATTTGATAGCACTGTCTCCCCTTAGAATTATTACGATACCAAATATTTGCCGACTTATTTTTAAGGAAACATGCGTATAACTAATAATTTTTGTAACATCGTTGCGGCTCCTGTTTTGTAGCTAGATATGTTTGAAGAGAAGCATTCGATTTATCTTAGCGCCTTTCGTCAAAATCTATTTTCAAAAACATTTTAACAGGGAAACATAATTATCAAAGATCTGTTTCAATCGAGAGTGCTTTATTCCTTTTTGTAGTAAAACTTCTTTGCCGGCAGGAGTAACTTCGCGAATGCGAGACTGAAGTAGTGGAACGGAAGTAATGGGACGGAAGTGAGGTCGTCTAGATGCAAGCTGAAGCGATCATTGTTGAGTAGAGCCATCACAGACACAATTAGAAATGAGTGTATTTTGTTGCTTTGTTTTTATAGCCAGACTAGGAACAGCACATCTAGTAAGAGATATAACTTATAATATATTTAAATGAAGACGGAATTACTATCGAGTAATATTTCTTTTTACAAAAAGAAAACAATTACCATTTTTAATTTAAATAATGATATTTAAAACATTAATATCATTTGTATAAGAAAATAAATTAGCAATTTATGCAATTTCCATGTAAATTGGGCAATACATTCCTGGTAAGTGCGTTATTTGCTCTACAAAATGGTCATTTACGACCTTTTTCACAGGTACCGAACTTTTGTTATTATTATAAAAATGTCTAAATCGCCAATTTTTAAATTAAGCGTTTTTTGACACATATAACGTAATATCTCGAGAGGTACTGGGCATATTTAATTGATTGGTTCCATTCTTTTATGGACACGGTGTATTATTATTTTTTATTGTCATCGTTACGCTTTTCCCTATCAATTCCACTAAAATGTTTCTGAGCTGCTTATCTGTTGGTAGATCTTTTGAGCGACGCGACTGTCAATATAGTAAGTTATTGCCAATTTTTTCTTTATGTTACATCCTTGACCTTTCTCAACAAAACTCACATTTAATATAGCAACACTGAGCCTTTCCTTAGCATTTATAATAATACAAATATTATAGTATTGTTCCAAACATCCCAGTTTATGGGAAATTGTTTACATAACAATTCAAAATTTGGCGAGATTGCTAATAAGCAACAGTTACAACCCGCAGAGCGTTCTCCCATTTTAGCCATCTACATTAAAGTGGTTGAATTTTTTACGTTTAGTTTGGTCTATTGGTTTTGGTGGGACTAACAAATTAATATAGGTCTTACGGGAAGCACAACTATACAATAATTTAGTTCAATACTCAATTGTTTTCAGAAAACCTTGTAGCAACACTTTCTTCATGTTCGATGGAATGTCCCTACTATTATTAAAATTCAACAATTTGATTTGATTTGCAGTGTAATACGCTAAAAGTCTCGCAAAAAATGCACATATTCAATTTTTTCAAACATAGCAAAATTGGAAATGTAAAAATTTTCAAAATTTTTCATAACAAAACTTTGTAGACTACTGAAAATTATGAAATTTTTTAAATTTTGTAAATTCGCAAAATTTTTTTATAAAATTGGCGAAAATGTAAAAAATTGTACAAACATCTCTAAACATTTTTAAAATTTCAATAAATGCGAGGAAGTTCGCGTGGCGGTTGCTCGACAGTATTTCAATGTTTTCAAAAATTAACTATTGTTATTTTTATTTGGGTATAGTTCAGTTAGCCAAGTGCAATATTGAAAATATTAAAAATGTTTAATAATTTTGAATCTTGAAATTTTTGGAAACTATGAAATTTTTTGAAGATTTAAAACATTTCGGGCTTACAATATTGATTTAAAAAAAATTGTTTTTATTTAAAAATTGCGGGAAATTGTTAAAATTTTGAACTGAAAATTTTTTAAATTTTTTTTAACTTTCAAATTGAAAGTGTTGCCATTCTTTGGAAAATTTAATAATTTTGAAAGTTTTTCAACAATGTTGGAAAATTTAGAAATTTGTGAAAACAGTTTATTGAAATTTTGAAAATTTTGCATTGGTAAAAATTGAAAACATTTTGAAAACTTGAAAATTTCATAATCTTGAAGATTTTGAAGGATTAAAAATTTTGTAAAATTTTTTAAATTGAAAATTTTGAAAAACTGGAAAATTGAAAATTTTGGAAAATCAGGTTTGGGCAGAGCTGGTATTCGACATGTGTAGAATTGGAATCTAAGGTTTCGCTTCCAAGCGCATCTATTTTGATGTATAGGCACCCTCCCTCCCCCCTCATTTCTTGAAGCAGTCGAGTGGCTTTATGACATTTTGTGTTTTCTAGTTGCAACCAATGTTGATTCTTTAAATTCTCAAAAAGTCGAATCATTTCATAATTTGGTGACGTTTTTTTTTGGCGATTACTTAAATAATCCGTTCAGGTAAACGACCAAAAGGAAACCTCTCAGTGATGTTTTCTCAGTAGAAAGTTGTTTCTATTGTCATTTAACGTGCTTATACCAATTTTGATCCCAAAGTTCGTAAATTTTAGAAAAAAAACAATCAAGGTCTGGGTGCAATGGGCGGGTGGTGGTAGGAAGATCGGCTTGTCGAAATGCATAGTATACGAATTTAAAGTTCCTTTTTAAGTACGTCTATTATGAAATAGAGTACAGCGTCCGCTTTATCAGTCTACCAAGGCCCTAAAACCTGCTTATTAGTCAAAATGTTCAGGTTAAA
This sequence comes from Ctenicera cuprea, assembly GCA_958336395.1. Classification (NCBI taxonomy): domain Eukaryota; kingdom Metazoa; phylum Arthropoda; class Insecta; order Coleoptera; family Elateridae; genus Ctenicera; species Ctenicera cuprea. The sequence continues at coordinate 27,835,341 of OY284489.1, read as the reverse complement.
ATGTTTAGCATAAAAATGCTTTTCTTTTAGGCATAACTCGGATATCCTCCAGTAAATTCAAAACGAAAAAAACTGTTGAATAGAACGCATTTGCTCCAAATCCCAAATGACGATCACAATACCTTCCTCTATAGCTATAATAGAGCGTGGAAGGTGAAAAGAGAAAGCAGACACCTTACATTTACTGTCTACATTATTTTTATTTATAAAAATGTATGTATGAAATTTCATTCTTTTTTTTCAGTTTTGGCACAACTCAAATTAGCGCAAATTACTGTAGGTGATTCTGACACACTCGCTCAAGACCGAGTTCACACTAAAGAAAATTCCTTAAAATGGCTACTCAGTTCGCTTTTCCGTTGCTGGGCAACATAACCTAGTCAATACCGAAAATAATTAGTTTTCGACCACGGTTACGAAAAATTGTTAATTTCGGTTTTCGGTTCGGTTACGATGCAGACAATTTTTCGGTCTTTTCGGGCTTTGATTGCTTTTTGGTGCATGTGCCTGGTTTCTCTTACTTCGGAAGTACTTCACGTAAAACAGAGGTATTTATTTCATGTAGTACTTTTGAAAATCACATGAAAATCAAAAATAATTTTCAAACTTCATATACACTCGGTTTCTTTTTCTTTGGTTTTAAATTATTTTTCTAGTGAAATTAAGAGTTCTTCTTCTTTCACGAAAGGTACCGACTTCTTTTCTCGGTAACTCCTCCCTGATGGGCGTTTGTCATTGTAGTGTTTTTAATTTAAGTGGTAGATAAGGGCGTATAAAATTCTAGAAATGTTTCCGTCTATTAATAATGCTTTCCTAAATAGCGACATTAAAGTTTTTGCTATCGGCACTTTACCTACTTAGATAACTGACCTAAATAATGTTTTTTGCGGATTTTCTTATAATTACGTGGCGTTTTCTTGATGTTTAAGGTTTTTCTACCAAGTGTAAAGCCGAAGTAGTCACTTTTTTGTTTAGTAAGTGAACTTATGAGTACAGTTCTACTAATTGCCGCACATTTAGAAAAATACCTAAAAAGTATGCGCTTTCCCAATTCCTATGGCTCCGCTCCTGGATGATTTGTTATGAAGGAAATATGTAAATCTGCACTAATAATATCCGGATAATAGTTTTAAACATTCGTGAACATTTTAAAAGATTTTGAAAATTTCTGAAGCTTGAAAATTTGAATTGAAATAATTTTTTTAATTTTGAAAATTTGAAACTTAAAATTTTTTAAAAATTTTGTTAATTTTTGAAATTTTTAATAATTTTGAAAGTTGTTAAATAATGTGGAAAAATTTAAATATTTAAAGATTGTGAAACTTTTTTAAATTGTAATAATTTGGAAATGTCATGAAATTTTGTAAAATTTTTAAATTTTTGAAAAATATCAAAATTTTTGAAAACTTAAAATATTTTAATATTTTAAAAATTTTGGGAAATGGTGCAAATTTCTAAAATTAAGTAAATACCCAAAAAGTATGCGCTTTCCCAATTCCTACGGCTCCCTTCTGGAGAATTTTGATATGAGGGAAATAAATAAAAATGTAAATGTACACTAATAATATCCGGATAATAGTTTTAAACATTTGTGAAAATTTTAAAACATTTGTGAATTTTAAAAATTGGAGCTTGAAAATTTGAACTGAAATGATTCTTTAATTTTGAAAATTTGAAATCGAAAATGTTTTAAAATTTTGTTAATTTTAGAAATTTTTAATAATTTTGAAAGTTGTTAAATAATGTGGAAAAATTTAAATATTTAAAAATTCTGAAAATTTTTTAATTTGTAATAATTTTGAAATGTCATGAAATTTTGGAAAATCTTTAAATTTTTGAAAAATGTTTGAAAATTCGATTGCAAATTTTGGGATGTGTAACATTTCTGAAATTAAATAAATACCCAAAAAGTATGCGCTTTCTCAAATCCGACGGCTCCGCTCCTGGAGGATTGGTTATGAGGGAAATAACTAAATATGTAAATCTACACCAGTAAATTCTGGATAATAGTCTTAAACATTATTAATAAGACAATCAAAAGTTGTGTTATTCCAGGGCCGTAACTAGGGTTGGGGGAGTTGGGGGTCACAACCCATTTGAATAAATAAATTATCTCTGTAAATATTCTATGGTATATTCTAAACGAATTTTTAATGTTGAGTTATGCATAAGATTCCCCTTCCTCGAAAAAGGAAGCTAGTTACAGTCTTGGATTAATCTATTTTGTTGGAGACTGGAATTGGCAGATTCTGTAGAAATAATTTTAAACCTACATTTTTTCTTTTAGTTTCTTGCATAATTGTTGACTTAAATCTTCTTTTTAGAAACATCTTTGAAAATTTATTTAAGGAAAACTTGCAAAAATTAGGAAATTTTAAATAAATAAAATTCGTGGAGTCGTCGTGAATATAAACTTTGCAAACTTGCTTCGTAGTCAATGATGTGTGCCAACAATGTATGTTTGTAAGAACTTGGCAATTTCAAAACTCAGTAACTTAAATAATTAATTGATGTTAAACTTTATAAGCTTTTATTTTTGGTAAAGAAAGTTTCAGAAATTCTCGTAAAATCTTCAGGGGTTTGTAAAATTGTATTCCTATTTATCAACTTTACAGGACATAAAACCGCTCTTGTTTGATTTACATATGTAGTAACCCATTTACATGTGCTAAAATTAGCCTTAAGTGTTTATTAAAAATATTTGAATAACATTTATGTCCTGTCACGAGGTTTCACTTATGTTCCCAAGCAATTAATGGCACAAATCGTAGCCTCATGAACTTCACGTGATGGTAGTGCAAGTTTAACTTCAGTACCTTTCGGTCTACGCTATTTGCTGTTGGTCGGGAAACGTTTCTTGCAAGTGTATTACCTTTTATGTAGCAGCTTCTGCATCACTTAACTTCTCCTGTTATTAATTCAGAGTAATTGTCAAACAGGTCTTGCTGGTTTAGTTTAATAGCAGTTCTAATATTTTGTTTTCTTTTTCAGGTTATCTTGTGCCATCAGGAGCTATTTCTCGTTATCAAGTTAATCCACATTAAGAAACTTGTGAAGTGTTACCGATAAAATTCAGTTGAATTGTTCTAATCACCCAACCTTGAGTAGTGATACTTTTTCAATAAGTGGAAACGTGCACACGTCATTCGGTCACATTGTTCAAAACCAATTGTGCTATCATCGTTGCCGCAACAGATAAAGCCAGTGTGAGTTTTGCACTTCGGAGGTTAGAACGTCGGTGTGCTTTGCCAAGGTAATTTTAAATTCCCGCCCCAGGAAAATCGAGCACGTGCTTGGCGCCGTTCCAAAACCGTGCAGAAATCAAAGCATCAACACCTCTGTCGTTGGACGAGCGCGGCTATTTCGCCCCTCCGTCGTTAAAACAGCGTGAATGCGCGTGTGTTTCGATACATTGTGCTTCTCGTCCCGGCTCCACGCTGCCGACGAGGAAGCTACACCAGGTCTGGGTTCAACGAGACCCAGCGTCCTGATACAACGACAAATCACCTCCGGAATGGGGTCGGTCGACGAGTTGCAGGCTCTCCTGCAAAACCGAGAGCAAAAGATACGCGACTTGGAAGCGCTGTTACGCCTTCGCGATGATGAAATTGTAGATTTGCGCTCTCATCTAGATAAATTTCAAAGTGTTTTTCCGTTTTATATTAACGCGGCTAGTCCGAAACACAAAGGACTTAATAATAATGTGGGAGGTATTCGACCCAGGAAACAAAGGGCCGGAATTTCGGCTGAACCACAAAGTGAAGCTTCCATCCAGGAGTTATCGCAGCAAACATTCCCGACCTACGACAAGGCTGAAAGGTAAGAAGGTCGCTCCCGTTGCGACTAAATTTATTGGCAATTAAAATTACTATTACCTTGATCTTTTTGTATGTTTTAATTATTTATATTTAACTAAGGATTAGAGATATTTTATGCTGCTTTTCTTACCCCAGATATAGAATAAAATACATTTCTACTTAAATTATAGTTCTGATTACTTCACTTCTAATAAATACTTATCCGTAATCCTGATTAATATGCGTCAGTGTTAAAACTGCAATCTCCCGGTGTCAAATCATTTCAATCATTCAGTGCTAATCTTATTGTAATAGTTATCAGAGTAATCTGATATCTAGTTTGAAACTATTCGTCAAGGTTATAGTAAAATGAAAAATATTTTATAAGAGGAATTTACCACCTGCACGTTGTGGTTTGTATGTTTTATATTTTTTAAGAATTGAAGGTTTGGTGCTTTCCGGCCTATTTCAACACCAGACATCTCACGGTGCTGAATGAAAGGGATTGTGGGTTAAAGTTAAAACAAGGTTGGCAAAAAACGCGATAAGAAAATCAAAATTCATGAATATTTTAAACAAATCAAAAAATATTGTTGTTTATGTTTTCTTTAATTAACAATGAAACATGCGACCTTTAAGTTACTTAAAACCAAGTGTTCCTTGTTTTTTTTTACATAAAATTTTGTATAAAACACAAATTCAAATTGTAATGAAAAGTTTTTAATTACTTCAACGACAGAAAAGGTCTATTTTAGTCTACACAGACTAAAAAAACTAAAATTGTAGTTTTTGCTTTTTGTGTTTAATTTGGTTATTATCAAAGACAGCGCAAATCAGTTTTGGCAGTATTAAAACACTTTTTCACACAGATTTCGGATCTGAAACAAAAATTTTTATAGGCCGGTGACATTAACTTCGCCTTTTTAAATATGCGCCAAAGGCTTTGAACAGAGCTCTTTTACCCCTTTTTCCAGATATAAGGTTTGATGGACTTATTTCCACAAATAACGGAGTTATAAGCAAAATCTGTTTTCCTCGTAGTAGGCTGTGACAAATGGTTTTCTTGTAACAAAAGCTTTGTTTTCATTTAGGGTTGATCAGTTTATTTTCCCATATAATAAAGTTATAAATGAAAAACTGTTTTTTCATGATAGGCTGTGGAAAAAAGAACACTTGAGTGTTTCGGGGAATAAAAATATTAAAAATGTATGCTCGAAAAACAATCAAAAGACGTTTAACATTTAAATACTACTGCTAAGTAGTAAAACATGAAAACGAAGATAAATTTAGAGTGACAATAAGGTATTGCCAAAACAAATTAAATAGTACTCATCTCTGATTATCATGCGATCATACATTTTTATTAGTTTTATTCTCTGAAACAGTCAGTTTTTTTTTGATTTTTTACAGCGTACCATGAGCAAACAATTTATCGTTTATTACTTTATTATTTGGGAAGATAAATTAATCAAACCTCAATAGAAACAAATGCAGCCTTTTGTTTTCTGTTTTGCTGCATTTTTTTGTTAATTTTCAGCCTACTACAAGAAAACAGTTTTATATAGCCTTACTATAAGAAAACAGTTTTTTGCTTATAACTCCGTTATTTGTGAAAATAAACCCATAAAACCATATACCAGAGAAAGGAGAAAACAGAGTTCTATCCAATTATGACAAAGCAAAGTTAATGTCAATATCTTGAAAATTTAAAATTTTAATTTCAGATTCTAAATCTGTACAAAAAAGTTTCTCAATAATGTCAAAATCGCTTTGCGCTATCTTTAATAATAACCAAATTATACATACAAGGCGAAACTTAAAATTTTAGGTTTTTCGGTCTGTACTGAAAATTAAGTAAAATTTCTAGAATTTCATTGGGGATCATAGTGGTACTTAAAGATGCTGAATTATTCTTCTCCTTTAACTGAAACCTCTCTATGTCTTAGTGTTTAGGAGATCCCCATATCTCGAACGCCCTGTATGTGGGGGTGTGTGCGACATATCTTATAACACATTTTGAGCACCCCCTACATCGACACCTCTATTGGATGGATTTTAACGAAAAGAAGTGAAAATGTAAATCATCAAAATTGAATTAATCCATGCAAAATATAAACCAAATAGCCTAAACAGTTCCATCTGCTATAACTCCGTAACGAAGCGTTTCCTGCGTCATGTTTATAGACATTTTCTGCTTCAAATTTCCTCAGGAATGTGCTCCTTAAGCTTGCACAGAAAGTCATGTTATAGTTCAAATCCAAAATGAAAATAATTTTTAAGAATGAACAACTAAACGTGATTAAAGGCGATGTTTGTTCTGATATATACAAAAATATACATACATCACAACAATCTAACCCTTACAGTTACATGAACTTTTGCAAAAACGCAGTAATCTGAAAATTTTTCAATCGTTGCAAAAAACTTAAAAAAATCTACTTTTTATAATTCAATAATGAAAATTTAAAAAATTTATTTATCATAAATTTATAACTCAATAATTTACTTATTTCACAAATAGCGCCATTTGTTAATCTGCCAACTGTTTCGACTACTATAGGATGGAAATCCCAGTGGGGCATTTACAAATAGCCGCAATAAAACTAGCTAAGGAGCTACAAACTATTAGAGGTGGATTACCGCACAGGCGCACAAGACGCTCACCTGAGTTTTACAGGGACCTCTAAACAAATAAAGCAAGAACTCGTTTTTTATTTACAAAATTATTATTATTAGTTACTTAAAACAAACCACAATTTACTGTTTCTACTGAGTAGCGGCATACATCTGCTGTCTACGCAAACAAGAGAGCATGCGCCTTGCCTAGTACACAGTGTTAAAAATCCGGTCAGGGCTCTTTACGCTTATAATGCACGTGGACGTTTAGACGGGCGCCAAGAGACCATTTAGTGCTGCAGACCATCAGTCTATATGCCTATTTTAAATTTTTAGCAGACCCCCTGACGTAATTCGTAGGGGTTCTCAATGAATACTTTGATATTGTTAGAATTCGCTTTTTCCCTCAGATAATATCCCGCAGGACGTATTATAACAGCTGTGAGTAGCCGAATCTGAATATTTTGATGTAAATCTTGAATTTCGGGTCTTCTTGAGGCATTAGTCCATACCATTACACAATAATCGTTTACCAACGTGCCTATTATTTGTACGTTACTTAATCAGTAGAAGTAAATTATAATACACATAACTCTATTAAAACTTGTGCTTTTACTAGAGCTATTTATTGTTTTGTATTGTTAATGTTTTAATGCAAGGGGGTGCGCGGCTTTATTAAAAAAAAACTAGAAATAGATTTTTTTTATCTGATGGGTGATTATTAAATTTTTGACTTGGCGGGCCAGCGGGTGGTCTAGTGGTTAAGTCTCAGGCTAGACTTTCAACGGCAGTAGGTTCGAGTCCTCTGTCCGTCGGAAATTTTTTGATTAAGTTAAATCCGGCGAGTCCATGGATGGTGTGTGTGGTGTGTATGTTGGGTTTCATGTCTTTCAGGGGTGGGGCATGTTAGACCGATGAATAGCGCTGAAGTGCGCTGAGCCCGGGTAAGGGGGTGGGATGGGAATCATGGAGTCGTGCTCACGCACGGCCTCGATTCTTAAAAAAAATTTTTTTGACTTGGCAACACTGCTATAGTTTTTTACTTTACCACAATCAGGTGCAGCGTGCAGGATAGGTTATATGACATAAAATTTTGGAAATAAAGACTATTTTAGTTTTTAATCGTGATTTAAAAATTATTTATGCATTTGCCACTGCCTGCCTACATTTTAAACCCACGGAACTTCACTGACGCGCGGCACCCCTTTGTTACGCCACTGTAGGTGATATCGAAAGTTTATTTATATTTGTCTTAAACCACTATAATCTATTAGTTTTATCGTTTATAGATAAATAGTACAAGGTGATATTAATGTTACTGTTAACCTAATCTTAAAAATGCAAATTTAAAAACAAACCACAGTATTATAAAAAAAAACCTAATCTCAGCGACTATTGAAATTAGTAACAAATCTCGTAGATCGCGCAATTTATTTTTTAGATTTTCTTTTTCTTTATGATACAATTAATAATTAAAAACCATTATTATGAAAATGTCACTGTTCCAATGTAGCGCCATTTTTAGAGAAAGTAGTTAGAATACAAAGTAGCCCTATAGTTACATTAAATAAAAAATAATAAATAACAACATACAACTACATGTCAATGTTTTATCTGCAACAGTTGAGATATTGGAAATATTTGGTGGATGATCTCATATCTATTTTCGTAAGAAAATTTTTCGACCTATGTTTATGGTAACGTTTTGACTTATTTTGGCTTAAGCAATGTACTGTTCTAGATGCCGAAGAAAATTTTGAATAACCCTGTGTAAATAGTCCTGCAATGGTGTTCAAAATTTCGTACTATAGGTTTCAAAAATGTTTTTTATTGATTGAGTAATTGTCGGATCATGTTAAATTTTACGCACAGTATATTTTTAAACGTTTACTGTTAAAATTTTATGTGTTATGCACTTCGTAATTGCTGTAAACATCTGCTTTCAGTTAAATTCTCGGCAAAGTTCGCAAACTGATAACAGTAAATAAGCGATCTTCTAAAACACATAAATAGTAGCTAGATTTAAAATATTATTTATCAAAAGTAGTAAATATAGCAATAGTTTGATTTCCTGCTTTATATCTATTTAATTTTCGTAGTGCGCGTCATAAAATGATTTGTGTTTAAGGTTTACGTTAGTAATTAGGGTGACCATTTCATACTCACGCCAATCCGGGCCAAAAAAACTTTTTTAAAGTCATTTCTGCAGTAAAAAAAACACTTAAGTAACTATTACCATCCAAATTCACTCAAGTGGAGATTTTTTAAAATTTTTAGAATTAAATACTACGTTAATTTAAAATTCCTTACAATCATACTGTCGGCGTCACAAAAACAGAAGCTTCCTAGCAAATTTGCATATTATCAAAATATTTAAATCCATGTGCTAGCTATACCCTTTTTAATAATAACAAAGGAGTGAGACACCAGTGCAGTAAAATAGTCAGTTTTTTCATAACATGCAAAACTAAAACAACTGAAGCCTTTGTAGTGGTATGTAAGACACCCGTGTGAGAAGTATTTATGATATTTACCTCTTTCGGTGCTTCTCACGTTAAATAAGTTTATATCAGCTTTGAACCCTCGTTGTTAGCAAGTCATAACACATAAGCATTATATAACTTTCAGCGTGTGCCGGCAACTGACGACAGTAGTGAGAAGACGATTGTTTTGAGCAATGTTGCCAAATGTAACTCGCCTTGGGAATTTCACGCGGCACTTTTAAATAATAAAAGCTTGCGAAAGAGAAAGGTACGGTTTTTAAAATCTGGGACAATTATGGATACGGTACAAAGTTCTAAAATCCGGGACAGTTCCGGAAAATCCGGGACAAATGGTCACCCTACAGTAGTTAATATTTGGGTAATAATAAGTACTAGTTTTGTTTGATAATAATAGCTTAGATTAGATATTCACCAAGTATTATTTGAAATTTGTTAGTTGAAATAATATAAACTAGTAAATCTTAGATTTACGAGGATCGTTCGAAATGTACGTGGCCTAACACAGAGATGGTGCTAATTCGGCGAAATTTGCATTACCATTTTTTATAACCATCCTTTCTTAGGTTAAATATGACAGTATAGAGCGATCTGTCAATTAGTTTGTGTTTGACAGTGCGCCAAAGTGACCGTCTCGAGTAATTTCGTAAATAACGGAAAAAACTGAGTTGCGAGCAGTGATAAAGTACTTTCATTTGAAAGGCTTAACACCAACCGAAATCAGAGCAGAGTTGGATTCGACAGTTTTGAAGTCGGCTCCTTCGTTTTCAATGATTAAAAATTGGGTTGCCGAGTTTAAGCGTGGTCGTGTGAGCACAAAGGACAAACCCCGCAGTAGACGCACAAAAACGGGTACTACCCCGGATATCATTGAAAAAGTCCTCCGTATCGTATTGGATTACCGTCGAGTAAAAGTGCGCGAGATAGCAGACATAGTGGGCATCTCAAATGACAGTGTGCACAAAATTTTAACTGAAGAATTGGAAATGAGAAAATACTCCACGCGTTGGGTGCCGCATTTGCTCACACCGGAGCGAAAACTGAATCGTTTGATTGTTTCTCGCTACCTTTTGGCAGGTTTCCGCCGCAATCCTAAAGACTTTTTGCGCCGTTTCATAACCGTCGATGAAACCTGGGTCCACCATTACACTCCCGAAACCAAAGAACAGTCCAAACAATGGACACACAAAGGTTCTCTGCCACCGAACAAGGCACAAACGGTTTTGTCAGCAGAAAAGGTTATGGCAACTGTATTTTGGGATTCTCATGAATTATCTATGTAGACTACTTAGAAAAGGAAAAAAAAAACAAATGCCAATTTGTTGCAGCAATTGAGCGACAAAATCAAAGAGAAACGGCCTCATTTGGCGAAAAATAAAGTGATTTTTCATCAAGATAACGCACCTGTACACACGTCTGCAATCGCCATGACTAAAATTCCTTAATTGAGATTCGAATTAATGCTTCATTCGCTCTATTCGCCAGATTTGGCTCCTAGCGATTTTTATCTATTCCTAAACCTGAAAAAATAGCTCGGCGGTAAAAGATTTTTATCCAACTCCGAGGTAATCGCTGCTGTAAATAGCTGTTTTGAGTGCTTGGGTTCATCGACCTACAAAGACGGCATTGCTGCTTTGGAACATCGTTGGAATAAGTGCGTTGAGCGAGCAGGAATTTATATTGAAAAATAAAATGATTTTTTGTCCAAAAAACTTGCGTTTTTTTTTTTGTTAGACCACGTACATTTCGAACGATCCTCGTATTAAGCGTCTAGTAATTCTCAGTTATGATTTAAAATTTGCACTTTAAACTAAGTCGAACTATATCACAAGTTAAGTACATAAAATAATAAAGTTTTACTTCGATTTATAAATTATCAGACAAATGATTCATTCTATTTTTATACGATTTTTTTTGGTACTTAATCTGAAACATATAGAAAAAACAATTATTAAATTCTCATAAAATTTTATATTTAATTCCATAAAGTTTTCCTTATGTTCATCAAAAATAAGGACCCTTCTTATATAAATTCTCTTATCTTACTAAAAAGTGATGCTCATGAGTTGTAAATATTGGAACTTTTATGTTTCTTCTTTATATGAAAATCTAAAAGCCCTAACCTGCAATTTAGCCTTAATCTCTTTGGTGAGGTCTTTTTCTAATGTATTCACTTAATTTCCAGTGGGAATTGACTGAAGCAAAATATAGTCAAGATCCAGAAAATAATATTATATGATAAACTTAGTAAAAGAAGGAATTGAGTACGTGATCTTGTGTAAAATTGAAGCCTTGTAGTATCCTTCTGTGTATCGTTTTGGTTAAATATGTCAGCTGCAATGATAGTGAGAAAAACTGGAGATAAGCCAAGATAGATGTAGGGATATCAAAATGCAAATGTTGGAAAGAAATACAAAAGTCTTATCTTTGTTGAAAATTATTCACTGTAAGTAAATTGTCAACGATCTATACACACTATTAAATTAAGAATTCCCAACAATTCTCCTCCAAAATTAATCTTTTTGTAAATAACAAACAAAAGCTACGTGTATTTATTTTGATACTTTAAAATAATACACGACATGTATTTCTGAAAATTTTCAAGGTCAGTGGTTTTGTATTGTTACAATTTCATAAAACTAGGCATTCAAAATGTGTTAGATCTATTCAGAAAATATATGAAATTTCGATCTACATTACAGGCTATACTTTTACAAATTCAATATTTATAGAATTCTTCTTATTTGTCCTCTAACTAATTTTTATATTTATATAATATAAATCATCTTAAATTGTTATTATCAGACGAACATATTGCAGAAAGCCCGTCATACATGTTCAAGTGATATCAAATAAGGTTTGCTTTGGCACTATATTGCTACATAAACTGAGAAGTGCTGGTATCTTTCATATAGTTCTACTCAATTTCAGCAATGGTTGCCAGTATGGGGCGCCAAGTGTAAAGTGAAAATTTACTGTGCATTTCACGGGATTTAAGGCAATTTGTCTCAATATTTATTATATATACACACATTTAACTAAATGCTTTTTATTTTAATAAATCATTCTAGATTTAAATAAATTCTTAAACATTTGGTTTAAATATTCCAATATTTAATAAAGCATTAGAGAAAACATTTATTTAAAATTTTCAAATATTTAGTAAACCTTTATGTATTTAGCCAAATCTGCACATATTTGTTTTAAAACTTTCAATATTTAATAAATATTCGCAGATTTAAATAAATTTTTACCGATATAAATAAATCCTTACAGATTTAAATAAATGTTTCAACATTTAATTCTAAGCTGTCACATTTAACGTTAATCTGTCATATTTATTTGACCTTGGTGAGCCCAGCCGACTTGGGACACTAAGACCTTTACACCGGTGCGGTAGTATGGCGCACGGTGGGAGTGTTCGACGCTTAAACAAAACAGACTGAAAATTACATTTTCAAGAGAATGTTGAGGAAACTTTCATTGTATGAATAATAAATTATGCAATGTTTATGTTGTTAAGTATGTTGTTTTTGATGACTGAACTAACATTAATTGTACAAATTCTTGAAATGCGGAAAACGTGTTCATAATTGTTGAACGTTAGCACCAATGTAAACGGTCTTGGTCTGCTATGTAGGCTGGGTTTACCAAGGTCAAATAAATATGACAAGTTAACAATAAATATGACAACTTAAAATTAAATGTTGAAATATTTATTTAAATCTTTAAGGATTTATTTATATCGGTAAAGATTTATTTAAATCTGCGAATATTTATTAAATATTGAAAGATTTAAAACAAATATGTGCAGATTTATCTAAATACATAAAGATATACTAAATATTTGAAAATTTAAAGTAAATGTTTAAGATTTTTTTTTAAATCTTAAATGCTTTATTAAATGTTGGAATATTTAAGCCAAATGTTTAAGAATTTATTTAAATCTAGAATGATTTATTAAAATAAAAAGCATTTAGCTAAATGTGTGTATACAGGGTGTTAGGGAAGTCGACCGAAAAATTTCTAGGGGTGAATCGGGGCGCAAAATGAAGTCGAATATTCCTTTGCCATTTTTGGCTTAGATGGATGGTTTCCTCATAAATCACTGTTAAAATTGGTGCCAAAAATTTTTAAGACTGCTGAAATTAAACTTTGATAATGCACGGTTTTTAATCTAGCATGTGAGAAGAGATGTGAAAAAATGGATCGATATGTTTTTTTGTTGCTAGATTCGCTATCAATTCCCATTAACACCACATGTAAAACTATCATCAATGTTTGAAAACTTTTTTAAGAACAACATGTAAAAAAATAAACAGTAAATAAAAAATTAATTAATACAAAAATGACCATTAAAGAAATTGCTCAAAGCGGGCGCCGTCTGTCCTAATACAAGCTCTGGCTCTGCGCGTTAAGGACTCTCTTACACTCGCAAGAATTTCGACGTCGTTGCGAATACTGTCAGCAACAGTCATAATGCGTTGCTGGAGATCTGCAGCACTTCTTACAGGTGTGCGATACACACCAGCTTTCATGTGTCCCCACAGGTAAAAATCGCAACTATTCAGGTCAGGTGTTCGGGCCGGCCAAGCAATAGGTCCATTTCTGCCAATCCATCTATTTGGGAATGTTATGTCCAAGTGGTCACGAACATCGCGACTAAAGTGAGCTGGGGCACCATCGTGCATGAACCACATATTTTGGCGTGTGGCCAGTGGGATATTTTCTAGCAGATCGGGTAGATGGTCCCTTAAAAACTGCAAATAGTGTGGACCGTTTAGCCGAGCGGGTAACACGAATGGACCAATTAGAAAATCTCCAACAATTCCTGCCCAAACGTTAATAGAAAAACGACGCTGAAAATTTTTCTGTCGGACTTCATGTGGATTTTCATCCGCCCAGACATGGGTGTTATGAAAATTGAGTATTCCATCCCTGGTAAAACAATACTCGTCTGTCATAAGCAGTTTGGAAAGAAATTCTGGATTTTGTGCAGTCTGCTGCAAAAGCCACCTGCATAAATTAATCCTAGGGGCATAGTCATATTCCTCTAAGCTTTGAACCCGTTTAACGTGGTATGGATAAAGAAGGTTCTCATGTAAAGTTCTCCAGACGGTCCAATGGCTTACACCTACTTCTCGCGCTATTTCGCGTGTGCTAATTGACGCATCATTTTCAACACAGTGGAGAATCTCTACTTCCGCATCCAAGACACGCACCTGTCTTACTCTCGCTGCTTCGCGTGGTCTAGGAAAGACAGATCCTGTCTCTCTAACCCTTTGTGCCACCGCTGTGAATGTTTCTCGATGAGGTATTCGACGTTGTGGAAAGCGCTCTGTATAACGCCGAACTGCAGCAATTGCATTGCCACCACATTCCCCATACACAAAAAGCATATCGCCATATTCTGCAGATGTAAATTCTACCATTTCCGTTGAATAAATACACAGAAAAATGATTGACAGGTTATTCTACTGATAACGTCAAATTTTTAACAAAAACTGACATATTAAAAAAGTATTGCAAGTAACATGCTAGATTTCAAAAAATAATGCATTATAGAGATTTATTCAACAGTTCCAAAAATATGCGGCACCAATTTTAACACGGATTTAGGGGAAAACTATGCATCTGGGCCAAAAATGGCAAAGGAATATTCGACTTCATTTTGCGCCCTGATTCACCCCTAGAAAGTTTTCGGTCGACTTCCCTAACACCCTGTATATAATAAATATTGGGACAAATTGCCTTAAATACCGTGAAATGCACAGCAAAGTTTCACTTTACACTTGGCGCCCTATATGCCAGTAGGTATTGCAAAGCACCTAGTTGTTTTCTGCTGAAGAAACGGTTCAAAAGTTATTTTAAAATGCAGAATCGTCCAGTATTAGCTATTTATTAAATGTGTGCCTGTGCGTGTATAGATCTTTTCTCTATTACTAAAGACAGGATATATACCGGGTGATTTATAAGTAGTATGTCAACTATGCACTTAAAAATTAAAATAATAGATGCAGTTAAAAACTCAAAATATGCACTTAAAATGTTAAAATATGCACTTATTACATGCAAATAAAAACTACGTTTATTTATTTTAATAAATTCGAATTAGGTACGCTACAAAATTATACTAAATTATACTCAGTTAATTAGAACTACCAGAACCCGTGGGCTATGCTTGGCCTTTTTTTTAATACTTCGTTTAAAAAAATTGATAGCAAATTTATTATAAGAGATATTATGATACAATGTGGAGTAGGAAGCATGTGATTCTGTTCCACTCACCACTGATGTGCTAGTTAGCTAAATAGTCTAAAGTGGAAGGGCTGCGCGTTTAATATATAGATCTAGACAAAGAAGTTCTGTTGTCCTTAAATTTTTAAATGTTTCTAATAGGTTCTGCAATTTTAGAGAGATACCTTCAAGTTTGCTATACATCTTTCTTTGTTCTTACGCTTCGGATAATTTAAGATTTTCTATACATAATCTTGAATCGCTGCAAAATTATAAGAATAAGTTCCAATTATGGAAGATTGGCTTGATGATTTAATAATAACAGGACATTCTTAATCAATGTTGTGAGTTATATGAAGATATTATAAATTATAAAATAAAACTTCAAGCCTTTCTTCATAAATTTATTATATAGATCATGCTATATGTACATTTCGATTACGATGTAATCATCTACAGTAGCAAATGCTAACTAACTCTAAAATCTAAGGCTTTCCGTTTTGTTTGCTTCAGCCTTAGATTTTAGAGTTAGTTAGCATTTGCTACTGTAGATGATTACATCGTAATCGAAATGTACATATAGCATGATCTATATATTAAATTTATGAAGAAAGGCTTGAAGTTTTATTTTATAATTTAAGGACATTCTTAGATTAATAAATTGGGCTGTAGGTGAATTGTTTTATGAACCGCGTCTAGCTTCGCCTGACATTTTTCTATGTTTGGAAAAAGGAAAACCGAGTCAAGTCGTATTGTATTAGTTGTTATTACAGCACATTAAAACCGAAACAAATAGAACGTGACGTATAGTTAGCATTTTTAATTAAAAGGGACAGTACGTCTTTAAATTGTTATTGACGTAGATGTAATGTAGGTAAGGTTATACGTACGCGACACAATTTTCTCAATATGTACAGTTGTACACTGATATGGTTGTAAAATTTATCAGAAATGGTAATGTACCTGGTTTAATGATTTGTAATCGCTGAACGAAGGAATTTTATATTATTTAATTTAATTTACTATTTAATTTAACTTACCTTATATTCCCATGTTCCCATTTCATTATTACAAGGAAAATCACGAGTTGTGCGGTAATTTTCCTTGTCATATATACAAAGTGTTCGGAAACTTCCGGGCACGGACTGTGGGACGGTATTCTACTATAAAAACTGAACAAAAAGTTTCTCTGCGATTTTTTGATTTGACTGATATTTTTGGAATTATTAAAACTTTGAAAAATTTGAAAACGCACAAAAAAAACATTAAACTCAAATTTAAGTGTTTGATATAATACAAAAACAAAAGATAGTTCAAAACGATAATTAAGAGGGAAAATTACAAATATTGTTTAAAGCGTCTGAAAAACTTAAATTTACGTGTTCAATGTAGCAGTGGCAAGCTATTTGTTTCATAGCCATTTGTTTGAATATAGTCCCTAATTTTACATTGTGCCTAGCCACTTATTGTGTTGAAAACGGTCCAAAGTGCGAAAGAATGTTCGCGTATAATCGTATCGCTCGTCCTGTTTGTTTATTAGAAGCTGCCAGTCCCATCGGCATATTAAAATTCTCTTGGTTCCAAAATTTGCGGCCATTCTGCCGCACCTTAGAACTAAATTCAAATACAAATGACAAACTATAAAACAAATAAATAATAACGTGCTGTTTTCAACATCCAAAAGTGTACCACTGCTTAATTGAACATGTAAATTTGAGTTTTTCATACACTTGAAACGTTATTTGTCATTTTTCTTCTTAATTATCATTTGAACCGTTTCTTTATTTTGTTTTTACCATGGATTGAGTTTTAGTACTTGATCCAACACTTAAATTTGAGTATGAAAGTTTTTCTTTCTATCATTATCAGATTTTTAAAACTTAAGTAACTCCAAAAGTATTGGTTAAATCTAAAAATCGTATAGAAACTTTTTGTTCGGTTGTTTTGTAGAATATCGCCCCACAGTTCGTGTCCGCGAGTTTCGGAACACCCTGTAGTTTTTATGATAACTGTGAGAGACAGCTGTTGCGACAGCTCTCATTTAAGTTGCGAATTTTGTTATTTTAAAGAACAGGAAGGAGTGTGTGTATCATTTGTGACAATTTTGCAGTTGTTTACTTCGTATTTCGACGTAACAGAATTCATCAGAAGTCGGTAATTAACGACAGCAATTTGCTACAACGTTTTAATGTCACATGTGCATAATACATTAAATAAAATGGTGATTTATGTGTCTCTTAATTAGAGTAACTAGATAACTGCATGCATACAATTATAGGTGAAGGAAAATATTAACTAGTATGACATTCTACTTAGTATTTTACCGGTTTCCTCGGCTTTGATTTAACTAATTGTCCGAGAATGGTTTCGTAAATTTAATACTGCACTTAAAATTCAACCGAATCGCTGTAACATACATAAATTTATTTGATTATTCATTAGTTTTTCTAATATGCGAGTGTGTAGATGATCTCTGTGGTGGTCTGAATTAAATTTAGAACATGATATTTTTAACCTACAGTATTTCGGGTACTAAGTTCTGGGTCAACTGTTTTATGAGCTTTTGCATCCAGAACAATGACATTGTTGCGTAAAGGCAAAGTTATTTAAAGATTTCCTAAAATTTAAATTTTTACACCTAACTATAGATTATCTTAGCCGTTAAGTACAATTAAATGCGAATGTCCTGGTCGTTCATTAATCAGTCCTCGGAACACCTTTTGTCGCTTTTTTTTGTGAGTAAACTAATAAAAAATCGATTATTTTACTGCGATACATCCAGATGCCTTAATTGATGGAAGATATAATTCTATCTCTTCAAATAGCTAATAAAATTCACATGGTACACGACTAGTTATTTTTAATTCCACCTGTGTGATTCAAGTAACACCTGTTCGATTTTTTTCTTTTTTTTTTAGCAATTTCAAAACAGATTCGTAAATAACTGTCATAAAAACGATAATTATACGATCCAGTTTATAAGACTTCAGGAATTCAATTTTGTATGATGTATTTTTGAATGAATAAATGCGTGAATCTTAAAGACGTTTGTGTTCAGCGGTGCATGTATAATTGTTTTTATATTAAACCTCCAATTCTATTTTCGATTTTATCGCTTGAATACTCACAGATTATCGTCTCGTGATGTTTTCATTGGCTCGGGCAGTTAGAAATTATTCTGATGGCAATTGGAAATAAATTATGTGCCGACAGATTGAGTTTTTCTGTTAAAATTATAGATCCACCTTGGTTAGTGCGCCAGTAGGTATAAAATTTTCCGTTAAAGACGCAAGTTTACGTTCTTCAGTTTTAACGTGCTAACTTTATTTTAAATAGAAAACGCATGAGCTTATTTATTACTTAATGACGTATTTTAGTGAGATTATTTGTTTCTATGATTTTATACAAGTAATGAAGGTACTTTTATGAGATACTACGATTTTTTTGAACGGTTTTAAATCTTGCAGGATGCGGTAAACCTATGGATTATCTCTTTGTTATTTTTTATTTATGTGTTAAGATTAGCAAATAGATTTTGGAGTGGTAAATACCGCTGTATCCTTATTTAACTAAAACTTGTTTGCCAGCACCTACCTATGTCGTAGGACTTAAATTCGTTTCTGGAGATGGGAGACGGAGACGGAAATGCGTCACCCTCTTATTAATGATTATCTGAACATCTAAGCTTTAAATGAAAAAAGTATCTCTTGTAAAGTTGTTGCCCTAATACTTGTGATTTTTATCTTTAATAACCTTAAAAACAAAATAAATGTAAAATCTTGGAAAAATCACTAAACTCTAAAGCCTCGATTAGCCTCCGAGCCCCTTCTCTACGTTTCTTCTATACTGTACGCGGCACGTCGCGTATTGACGTAAGCACGCATTGTTGCGTTTGTTTTGGCACGTTTTATGCCACAGTCACAGTGTGATGTTGACGTATTTTAATTATGATTTTATTGGAAAGGTGTGTTATGGTTGTTCATGTTTTACGTAGATCAAGTAAATGAGCTGCCAAACAGTATTGATGAAAATATAAATTTAATTATCTCTGAAGATCTCAGAAAATATTAAAGTGTTGCTCAACTTAGAAAGTCAGTGTAAAACAAAATTCACAAAAAATTTTCAACAGTGTTTGTGAAAATAAAACAGTGGAATAAACGTTATGTTAGTTTTAATTACACATCGCACGCTAACTTAAAAATGCCACTTTGTTTTTGTCCAAATTGGCCTAATGGACGACATGGAATTTAGGAAATCTGATAAACCTGTTTGAAATTCGGAGCAGGTAGTGATCCCTTTCGGCCTGGTGACTAGACTCTCGTCGCATGTACATTACACCTGTTGACTGGATGGGGAATGGTATTATCTATGCTAGCTAACAGTGACCCGCAGTCGAAGAGAGAAATAGTTGTTCGCTAATGCAATATTTTCTGTTTCAATTCAAAATACACGTTCAGTTAGAACATGCTAAGAATTTTCACGTAGAACTTGCGTGCTTGGCACAGATTTTTTTAAATTTATGATGTTATTTGCAATTTTTTGAATTTTCGATTTCATAGTAAACAATTTTTTTTTATTTTGATGTTGAATGAAACACTCTGTATATTTTCACTGTTTTGGAGGCAGGATGCACCTTCTAAATAAAGTTTTGTAACCATTTTTTGTCAAAGACGCCGTCTGCATAAAATGATTTTCCTGCGGTAAATTTTTAGAAACATATTCGTTGGTGTTAAAGAAAACCTAAGACGACACAGCAAGTTCATAAGCTAAAAATTGGGAGGGAGTTGGGGAAACTCCCTAAATATAGCTGCACCTAAAACTTAAGTTCTGCCTTTTATTGTATTGCTATATTTTATGGTCCCCTTTCTTTATTAAGTTAAAAAGCATACATTTTCGATTTTTAAAAATTCATAGAAGGCGAATTCTCGCTCATAGTCTTATTATGTTGCCATAGTGCTACTTCAGTATCAAACTTTATCCTAATCTGACAACTCGTTTTTGAGTAATAAGGCGTTAAAACAAATTAAATAAAAAATTGCAGTGGCCGCAATTTCGAACTTGAAAGTTTGGTAAAAAGAGTTGGAGTGGCGCTGAGGTCTACTATCACATTCCAGATTTAAAAACTTTGTTTTCTGGAAAAATGCTACCAAAAAAACTTCTACTTTGGGTTTCCGATTTTTTTAAAGGATAATTTCGTCGGTAATTTTTGACATACACATTCCAAAGCTCATCTACATCGGACCATCCGTTCGCGGTGCATACGCACATACGTTCATATACCCAACCACCAACATAAAGAAATTGTTTAAAAACAACTTATTAGGGTTCCTAGGAAGATTCAAAACATGTATTTTCGTAAAAATCTGGAATTCAAAAATGTTCATGAAATCAATACTGAAAGAATAAGAAAGTAAAATTTTATTTGTTTTAAAGAATGTAACGCAATTGGTTCGATGTTTTTTAAAGAGCACTCTTTAATAATTCTTATGGTACTCTTAAGAGTCGTAACTTGACATATTTTTTAACCGGGTTAAGGTATTTACATACTAGATAGAATTTATTGCGAGTATGCAGTGAAAACAAATAAATCTACTGAAATTTAGATAACCAATCCAAATTCATTTGTTATTCTGTATTTGTTATTCTGTATTTGTTTTTCTGTATTTATTTTTCATTAAATGCTTGTAAGGAAATATTGGTGGAATTTTAAATATAATTTGATTTCTAGATCAATAGATATATGTATGAAACGCCGGTTTACTTAATTATTGTCAACGTTAAAAAATATTTTTGACGTGAATAATTACTTCGTGACGTCAAAAAATCGTTTTCAGACGCCTACAATTTATATTTTGATGTATTAACGTATGAAAATCGTTTGCGCAATTTAGAATTAATTAAAATACCAACATAAATGATATTTTCTAACCACAATAAATGATGTTTACCCGCCAATAAATGATTTTTTTAATTATAAATCGTATTTACTTCAAAAACCCATTTATTGAAGTCGGAAAACGCTGCTATCTGACAGAGCAGCTGGCATAGTAGCGAAGACTTAGAGCCCTTTCACACGAGCCACTTTTCGTGGCGCTGCTGTAGCGCTACTGTGGCGTTTGCGCGTGTGAACGATTTTGAATTTAGTAGTCGTGAGCGCGCCACAGAAGGAAGATGTCTAGAGTGGAGGAAGAAGTGCTTTTAGCACTTTTATTATTACGCCGTAGAAAGAAAAATCGGAAAAAAAGAAAGTACTGGGTTCATTCATATGTAGGTGATAGATTATTGAAAGGACAATTTTATATATCTTTTCGATATTTAAAACAAAACGAAATCAAGTTTTTTAACTGTTTCCGTATGTCCACCCGTTCTGTATCAATCTCCTCCATACTTAGTACATTCTATAAAAATGCGAAAAAGTTTCAAAGTTTTCAACGTCGTTGCACCAAAACGTCTGTTAACTTTGCTAACTCAAGCGCGACTAAAGCCCACGTGTGAAGCTGTTAATATGATTACGGGTACTGCCGATTGTGGCGACGCAATTTGTGGCGCGATTTTCAGGGAGACCGGCTACTCAATTGCCACAAACGCGCTGCATATTGGTGGCGCGTCTATGGTGTGGAAACTATCATTTGAATGCATTACTCTCCAAAAGTAGCGCCACAGTAGCGTTACAGTAGCGCCACGAAAAGTGGCTCGTGTGAAAGGGCTCTTAGACGGTCGCAACACTAAATTGTTTGCTCGGGTTTGATCCAGTTGCCGGAAGAGTTCGCTATCAGCTGGTTTTGTACAAGGTTTATTCTTCTAAAGAATATCTACGTCAAAAGAAGAGCGTTTTAAAAGATTTCTGCTTTTGAGAAGATACATATAATGTTACTGATAAAAGTTGTGCGGGCCCGTACTATAAACTGACATATGAAAATTTTAAAATAAAAGGTAAAACGGCGTTTCA
The DNA here is from genome assembly GCA_958336395.1 of Ctenicera cuprea. NCBI lineage: Eukaryota > Metazoa > Arthropoda > Insecta > Coleoptera > Elateridae > Ctenicera > Ctenicera cuprea. The sequence goes on along the minus strand of OY284489.1, from coordinate 27,813,241 downwards.
TAAGTATGTATATATTATTTGATTGTATTTCCTTATTAAATAAAGATAAAGGAGGACGCGCAATGTTTCGTTTATACCCATTATTTTCGATTAGCAGCTGTGCCAGGAATGAATGCTTTAATGATATACGTATATTGAGTATGCCGTTGAAAACAGTTGTGATGAATGAATTTGAGGAAACGTGACCAGACCGTGTAAGGAATATGACTACTAATTAAACAAAACGGCAATAAATTAAACTAGAAACTGAACAAAATAAGTCCATTAACTTTTTAAATTTAAACAAAAATTAATTCAACTAATAAATTTGAATACTCAGTTTATAGAAAACCTACACAAACAGACATTACAATACCACACGACTTATCATCATAAAACACATAAATTAGCAGCATACAGGTCCATGATACATAATAGAGCTTTGACGGTCCCTTTAGATGAAATTAATTATAACAGAAAAATTTCAATTATTAAACAAATTGCATATAGTAATGGTTATAATACTAAACTTATTGATACATTAGTTAAAGAAAAACATTATAAATTAGCCATTCAAAAATTTATCTTCAATTAGAAAGTTTAATATTACGTATAAAGAACACGTACGTTGTTACAAATACAAAAACCACATAAATCCAATTACGCTAAACACTTACTAGAACACAATCATTCAATGACTTCTACTTCTTAAATTCTCCTCTATTGGATGTTTTAGAATAAGAAATCAAGTCATCTGCAGACGATTACCGAGATCAAGTCACCAAGTTCTATTGCTATAACAACACTAACTGTTTACTTTCTATAACCTTTGACAATGACATGTAAACATGTCGAAATACGTATAAGGTGAAAATAAATAAATATTGTTAAAGTAATTAAGTATTTTATATACCTATAATCAATTAATAAATTAAAGGTACACGGAAGTTCTTAGGCGAATAAAAATGTAAAAGGAATTAATTCAGGATTGTTAGCTCGTCGAGCATGTGCAGTACAGTAACCGTTATTAGAATGAGGACGTATAAAACTAGAAACGGTGGAAGGATGAAGGTAATTAAAAAACGGTAAGAATTAAAAAAATCATGTCAGAATATCTCACTAATCCACTGTATTGGTACTTTAATAAAAGTGATAAAACTCCCAGTTTAGTACTTTATTAATAACCATTGCAAGGAGAAACGTAATATTTAAAGCAACTATTATTGGTAAACTAAGGGCGGATTAAGTATACTTAAAAATACAATTTAGATGAAATGTTCACCTATTTCGCCAAAAGGTTTTTAGCGCCCACATAGTTAGCGCTTTTTAATAAGGGTTTCTCGCGATATATCTGCTACTAATTTGAAGAAAGAATGTTGACCAAACCACATTTTTTCTGTTTTTGTCACCTGTCGACATTAACTTTAATGAAACTGGATCAATCTTGTAGGCCTAGGTTACAAAAAATTGACACGTTCAATACATCATGTAAAGTTAATTGTTGAAATTAAAATGACTGACAGAATTAGTTGTAAATAAAATTAAAACGGAATCTGGACGAGGCCGCTTTTTTAATTTGATTTAATTATACACAAGTTTATTCTCGTATAACATGTACAAAGATCCTTTAGTTTTAATTGCTCTACAGCGTGCGGCAACTAAAGTGTTACAAGCTGATATATCCAAAACTATAACAGATTGTGCAACAATTTGTTTTTTATTTTTTGGGATGAAAGGGACCGTATATTAGGCTAATAGTAAGTATTGAAAAGCCACCCTATTTTAAGGAATGGGGGATAACTTGAAAGTTTTAAATGGGATGATGTATAATTTTTAATACTTTTTTAATATCCGCATCAAAATTGGTACAACCTATTGTTTTTGATGTTTTCAAAATGCTTACTACTTCTACTAAATGGGGGGATGAAATTCTGTAAATATTAAAAAGCGGAACGAGATTATTTTTGTAATTTGAATGTGTCTACTAAAAATAAGCAACCACAATTAGATTAAGCAAAATTTAACAAGAAGAAAAATTAAAGTTTACAACTCCCTATAAATATGGGTTAGGAGTTTTGCACAGTTTTACTTCCTTGATCTAGTTTTTTAAAATCTAGAAGCTCAGTCAAAATAGAAAATTTAGAGCCTTTATTTTGATGCCATAATGAAGCAAAAAAGTAATTCCTGAGTTATTTTTTGATGACTGGACTGAACTTGTTAACAAGAAGAAAAATTAAAGTTTACAACTCCTTATAAATATGGGTTAGAAGTTTTGCACAGTTTTACTTCCTTGATCTAGTTTTTTAAAATCTAGAAGCTCAGTCAAAATCGAAAATTTAGAGCCTTTATTTTGATGCCATAATGAAGCAAAAAAGTAATTCCTGAGTTATTTTTTGATGACTGGACTGAACTTGTCAAGAATTACTTCTTTTTTCGTAAAAGTAAATATAATAAAGATCTAATTGTTTTATTTATTAGCCCCTTTACTTTAATGTCAAAACGCTAAGCATTTTTCTTTGTTTAAACTTTGGATTTACTTGTTTCCCGAAAAACAAAATTTAATGCGAGTTAATAACAATTAAATAAGTTGTTCTCTGCACTTTTTTGCATTATTCATATATTTTATTTTAATATTTATAGTAATTGTTTATCCACATTACTGAAAGTATTATAATGCAATTTTCCGCTAAGACTTCTCGTTAATGAAGGCGTAAATTGGTTGAATTATTAGGCAGACTTGCCTTACAACTTCAAGAAGTCTACAGTTGTAGAATGTGGATTTAATCTTACCATTCGTAACCGATATCTTTACCTGTAATCAATTACAATGGGCCGGCTTAAGCTGGATTCTCACTCTACCTGGACCACAATCGTGCATTACACTCGGCGGGCACGTTAAAGAGAACATGTAAAGAAAGAGTACTCGGTATTAGCATTAATTACGGCTTAAAGCTTTAATAGTTTTAACTTACGGCGGGGACGTCTCCCCTGGCCTCGCTGACACCTGGACGACGCTCCATTGTCATATTCTGGCTGGCTGTAGGTTTCAGCTGTGAACACAATATTAACGCCTACGCCTACACATGAAGAGGAGAGCCCACAGAGTACTACAGGTACCCTAGACGGCCCGAAGGCTCTCGTGGGATCACTCTTCCAACACCTACGCCTACACCTGAAGAGGAGAGCCCACAGAGTACTACAGGTACCCTAGACGGCCCGAAGGCTCTCGTGGGATCACTCTTCCAACACCTACGCCTACACCTGAAGAGGAGAGCCCACAGGGTACTACAGGTACCCTAGTCGGCCCGAAGGCTCTCGTGGGATCACTCTTCCAACACGTAAACATGTCTACAGGGTACTACAGGTACCCTAGTCGGCCCGAAGGCTCTCGTAGAACATGAATACAGGGGTAAACACTATTATACCCCTAGTCGGCACACCAACACATCTACCTAATGTCACCTTAATAATCTCTAATCAATACCACCTTAATCAACTACCTAAACCTGTATTTGACCAATAATTAGCCTTATTCTAATTACCTTAACTTATTAACTACCCATTTCACATTCACACATATACACATATGACATATGACATATATCATCCCCCACAGCACACTCAGTCACTTATGCTCTCAAAATCTCGCCTACAGTTCGGCCATCCTGCAACTTCTTGGTCCCTCAAGAAGAGATACACCATAAACTTGGATACCAACATTCATTTATTAAGATTTAACACAATATAGTACAATAATTAAGTATATTATTAAGGCAAAATATATTAAAACGAGATTAAGAAAACAAACAAAAGTTAAGCTAGGCTGCTTCGCGAAACTTAATTGAAGATAGTGGAGTACCATCCCCGTCACTATTTTCATCGGTATCTTCTGACATACCCCCAGGTAAACTCCAGGGCTTCATGCGATCTATGGCGACAACATTTTTATATTTCCGCCTTTTGGATCGCGTCGAACCAGGCAGATCTTCAACATAATACCGATCGTTTGACAGAACCCGTTTTATTACCATCGGTCCACTGAACTTAGGGTACAGCTTTTTGCTGGTACCTTCCCCTATGGGTTTTTCTGAATCAGGACCAACTGTCCTTCGCGATATGGTTTGGGACGCTTTCTCTTTCGATCAAATGCTCGTTTGGCAGTAGCTTGCTCTCTTTCAATTTTTCTTTGAACTTCCAACCTTAGAGCTTGCAGATCTTCTTGCACTTCTGCATTAACTGCTATCTCGTTAGTGAGCGGACTTTCGTCTTTAGATCTTGGTTTGTAGCCCATCAGTACTTGTGAGGGCGTCTTCTTAAGAACCCTATGGACTGTATTGTTCAGAGCAAATTGAAGTTGTGGAATCTCTTTATCCCAGCGCTCCGTATTCTCAGTTGTAGCGAGAGAGGCTATTATGGATCGATTAAATCTTTCCACTTGGCCATTCGCTCGAGGAGTTGCCACGGCATTCATTATTTGTCTAATTCCATGGTTCTTACAAAAATATTGGAAGCGTTTAGAGGCAAAGGTTCCTCTGTCATTAATCAGGCGGGATGGTGCGCCATAAGTGAAGAAACATTCTTCCATAAATTTGCAAACATGCTTGCTCTTTGTAGAACTGACTGGTTTAAGAAGGCAATATTTGGAGAAGGCATCTACGAGGACAATAAGGTATTTATTCCCAGAATTGGTCCTCTCAAATGGGCCCAGATGGTCGACATGAACTGTGTGAAACGGTATAGGCCTTTTCAAAATTGGGTGAAGGAACCCAGGTTTCCGACCGGATAATGATTTAATGTATAAACAGGGAACGCAACAGGCGATATATTTCTCGACGTATTATCTCATTCGGGGAAACCAATAATTTTCACAAAGTTTGTTTAATGTTTTCTCGACGGAGAAATGACCCATGTTATCGTGCGACATTTGTACCACGTTTCGTCTCATTCCTCTAGGCACAGCCCACTGTATCCCTCGCTCGGTGATTCGGTAAATCCTGCCATTGCGTAAGGCGTAATCCCGATATACTTGTTTTTCATATTGTGTTTCGGGTCGTTTCATCAAAATTGCGCGAATCATTTGTAGCTTTGTGTCCGTGAGCTGCGAAGAAAGTACCCAGTCGGCAACGTTTATATGTAGGACCTGATGTTCCGGTACCGGATTGCGACTAAGCGAGTCTACATGACCCATTCGTTTCCCGGGGCGATGCTCTACAGTGAAATCGTAGTCTTGAAGAGTTAACCACCACCTACCAATTCTTGGGACCAAGTCTTTCTTCGTATTGGCGGTGGTTAAGGCACTACAATCGGTAACAACTTTAAACGGTTTTCCCAACAAGTAAACGCGAAACTTCTTTAAAGATTCTACCACCGCTAATGCCTCTAGTTCAAATGAATGATACTTCGCTTCTGTAGGGGAGGTTTGACGACTGTAATACAAAACGGGGTGAAAAGTGTTGTTTTGGTTTTTTTGTAATAAAATTCCCGCTAGTCCGAGGCAACTTGCGTCACAATGGACTTCAGTGTCCGCCTTGGGGTCGTAGATCGCCAACACGGGTCTACTAGCTAAGACGTTCTTTAATTTCAAGAAAGCGTTTTCTTGATCGTCTGTCCATTCCATTCCATGGCACATTTTTATGGGTTAGCAGAGTGAGGGGTTTGGCCAAAACGGAAAACTTTTCAACAAACCTTCGGAAGTAGCTAACCAGCCCGACAAACTGCCTCACTTGCCGTACATTTTGGGGTTTTGGAAAATGTTTTACAGCGGCAATCTTCCCTGTTCCAGGCTTCAGGCCAATGCTATTAATTTCGAAACCCAAGTAGTCGATGGACGTTTTCATGAAGCTACACTTCTTAAGATTAAGAGTAAGCCCTTCTGTCGCAAGAATTTCCAGTATTTTGGCCAACTTCTCAAGATGTTCTTCCTTCGTAGTTGACCATATTAATATATCATCTAAGTACACTACTGCGAGGTCAGTAAACGGAAGCAGCAATTTACTCATAAGTCGCTGAAACACACTGGGGGCGTTACACAGACCAAACGGCATTCGGTTGTATTCATACTGTCCCTCTGGTGTCACGAACGAGGTCAGGTGTTTTGACCCTTCTGCCATGGGTATTTGATGGTACCCGGAAGTCATGTCAAGGGCGGTAAAATATTTTTGATTATGCAGTCGGTCGATGTAATCGTCAATTAAGGGCAACGGAAAACGTTCTTTAACGGTTTTGGAATTCAGTTTTCGAAAATCGACACATAGTCTGGTCTCACCATTTTTCTTTTTAACTAGTAAAATTGGGGAAGAGTAGCTTGATGATGACTCTCTGATGATCTCGTTTTCCATTAACTGAGAAACCATGTCCCTCACCTTCTATGTTCACCAGTGACAACTTGGACAGTTTTTCGTAATAGTAACGCAAATATGACTCTGCTGGGCTCTTGCGTCGAGCCATCATTTGTTCTAAAGAGGTGTAATAGTTTCGCTTGCTGGGAAATGCTTCAATTAATTTTGCTTTCCACTCTTCCCAAGTCATAGCGAGATTGGGGAGGGAGTTATACCACAACTGCGCAAGTCCACGCAATTTTGTTACGGTGTGATGGATCATTACTGGTTCCGTCCAATTAAAAATCTGCTTCAGGTCTTCCACCTTGACAATCCACTTCTCTACGTTGTATGGGGACGTTTCCGGGTCAAACGGGGGGATCATTTCGTCACGAGGCATCATTTGTGGACCCCCCTGAAACGTACCGTTACTGTTGGCTGCCGCGGAAGTAGTAGCCCCTGAGCGTTCGACCAGATTTCTAACAACCGCCGCTACCATTTCCTGGATCTGCGTATTATTTGTACCCGAAGTCGAAGCGCAATCGACAACAGGCACTGAGGGTCGCTCTGTCGCCTCCTGTATATTTTCATCTTCGGAAGAAGACGAAAGTGGTGTATTGATTCGCTTGGAGCGTTGCTGACGGCGAGTTTCCATGCTTGCCGACTGAAATTAATTCATGCACTAAATTCTAGTATCGATTTTATTGATAATCTGAGATCAAATTGAGCATTGAAATTTTTCAAACTGTCAAATTCGGTTGGCAAAAATTGACGCAATTTCAATTGAGCTTTAAAATACTTCAGTCCTATTTAAATTTGGTTGGCGAAAATTATCGCCTCAGGGTTACATGAACCCATACAAAACGGGTGCAGAGAATAATATTAATTATATGTAAAATTACCTTTTATTCTGCTCTTTCAAAAATGACAAACAAATCGAAGCGACAACACAATAACAATTAAAACAAATCGCAGTAACAACACTAGTTTGAGATAAATAAACGCTCACATCAACGCAATGCAACACTTCAGGTAAGGCTGAAATCACTGAAATAGGTCCGAGGAAATTAATTTGCTTGAACAGTGGATATACGACCTGATTTTTAAATTCTTAATGGCTAAGGTCTAGAATTTCTTTCCCTTATTTCGTTTGTATTCGACCCTTCACAGTCAGTCTGTGTTTACTTAAGAGGGTCCCTTTTTCAATGTGCCGTAACGCGAACGTCTTGCGGTCACACATGCAGCTGGAAAGAGTCAAATTTCGGCGCCGCAATAAATAACTTGAAGTTATACATTCTGACTAGTGCAGGGTGCGTCGTCAGTTACAGCCTACAAGTACATATTTAAATTCACACACCGGCCCAAGTATAGAGAGAATCCCACTTCTGACAAAATGTAGAATGTGGATTTAATCTTACCATTCGTAACCGATATCTTTACCTGTAATCAATTACAATGGGCCGGCTTAAGCTGGATTCTCACTCTACCTGGACCACAATCGTGCATTACACTCGGCGGGCACGTTAAAGAGAACATGTAAAGAAAGAGTACTCGGTATTAGCATTAATTACGGCTTAAAGCTTTAATAGTTTTAACTTACGGCGGGGACGTCTCCCCTGGCCTCGCTGACACCTGGACGACGCTCCATTGTCATATTCTGGCTGGCTGTAGGTTTCAGCTGTGAACACAATATTAACGCCTACGCCTACACATGAAGAGGAGAGCCCACAGAGTACTACAGGTACCCTAGACGGCCCGAAGGCTCTCGTGGGATCACTCTTCCAACACCTACGCCTACACCTGAAGAGGAGAGCCCACAGAGTACTACAGGTACCCTAGACGGCCCGAAGGCTCTCGTGGGATCACTCTTCCAACACCTACGCCTACACCTGAAGAGGAGAGCCCACAGGGTACTACAGGTACCCTAGTCGGCCCGAAGGCTCTCGTGGGATCACTCTTCCAACACGTAAACATGTCTACAGGGTACTACAGGTACCCTAGTCGGCCCGAAGGCTCTCGTAGAACATGAATACAGGGGTTAAACACTATTATACCCCTAGTCGGCACACCAACACATCTACCTAATGTCACCTTAATAATCTCTAATCAATACCACCTTAATCAACTACCTAAACCTGTATTTGACCAATAATTAGCCTTATTCTAATTACCTTAACTTATTAACTACCCATTTCACATTCACACATATACACATATGACATATGACATATATCATCCCCCACAGCACACTCAGTCACTTATGCTCTCAAAATCTCGCCTACACAGTGTTGTTTTCTCCACTATTTCAAAGACAGTTATTAGGCGATTTATTTTGATGAAAACTTAAACACGTTTAACGGCAGCAGATTTTTGTTGCAGTTAAATCTCCTGTTTCTGGATTTTCACGAAAAGTTTCACGGCCATTTTAAAAACGGTTAACCCATTCAAATACTTACAGCTTCTTGGGTGTACGTTATTGATACTAGCTGAGCTGGTTTCTTCAGCTAAGTCTGCCCGGTTTACTTAATATAATCTTTAACTATTTTCCTTGGCTATTCTGCTGAACGTGCTTCTTCTATTGAGAGCGAGATATTTCTCCAAAGCAATACATTTCAGGTCTTGCATTGCTAAATTTCGTTTTCTTTTAGTAGCGGGCGGTCTTTCTAAGAGTTAATAATTTTAGAAGTTTTTAACAGTTTTCTGCCTTCCTGCTTTTGGCTTAGAAACAAATTAGACGGTTTAAGTGTAGATCTATCGGCCCATTAAAAACCACACTTGCAAAATAACTAGCTAGTTTTATATTCATTTTGCTAATATAGTAATTGGGTTAGTAATGCAAAAATATAAGTATTTTCTAGAAAATGTTTTGCGGAAATGCTTTTTATTTTACTCCACAGATTATTATCAACCGCAACAGCTCATAATAGATCACACACAGGAAGTGACTCAAACTATTTTTAGCCGACCCTTCTAATATTGACAAAGATAACTCAGACAAATTAAGATGAGCGAAAGTGTAATAGAATAGCAGTTATAACTTTGTACCTAGCAGGATTACATCTTTGCGTAGTATTAAAGGGCACCGTAAATTGTCTCTTAACAGTCTTAACATTTTTACATTCCTGAACGTTCAGTTTAGAGCAGTATCGATTTCATTCAAATTTTCGAATGCGATATTTTGACGGAAAACACGTTTGGCCCGTCAGGAACCCAGAAAAGTGGTTTATATAAAATGTCTGTGGGTGTGTGGTTTCTATAACTCCCAAACGAATGGTCCGATTTCAATGAGCTTGGAGTCTGAGTGTGTATCAAAAATTTGAAAAAAATCCGAAACCGGAAGCGGGAGTTAGACCTGTTTTTGGTAGCATTTTATTCCCAAACAAAATTTACAAAATCTAAAACCGGAATCTTATGGAAGACCCGATGGCAAATTTAATTTTTTTCGAACAGTCTAGCTGCAATGTGGCGGTCGCTACGATTTTTTGAAAGTATTTGTCTTTAATGTCTTATTATTACTCAAAAAACGAGTTGAGACAGAGATCTGGATCAAATTTTTTAGCTTTAATAGCTCTATAGACACATAATGTAATTCTGCACAAAAAATTTCGAAAATTTAAAAATTATAAAGTGAAAAATATTTAGAAAATGTTGAAACTTTTTGAAACAATATTGCTCAAAAATGGACAAACGATTTTTTTTTAAATTGTAGGCTGATAGAACTATACATGAGGTACAATTTGGTTCGTGTCTCAGGAATAAACTTGGGTTGATTGTTAACTCCTGATAGTTAATTTTAGATAAATTATCGTTTTAACTATCACCAACCCAAGTTTATCGAAGAAGCAGGGTAAAAGCTGTATTTCTTGTAAGAAAATACTCACGGTGCAAATCAAAATGTGAAATAGTTTATCTCCATATCGCACGAAATGTGGATGCGACCTTTTGTCATGACACGAAAGTGTTATAAACAGAGAAAGTGCTGAAACAGGTCATCTCGTTTAAACTCTAGCTTGGCACATCGACACGTTGAACGCCCTTTGACTATTTGCTTCGGTGTGCGAAATATATTTTACAAGATGCAGAGAAACATTTAAAATAAACTGGTTGTGCTGACTAGCATAACGCGCTTGGATACCACCGGGAGTCCGCATGGGAAATATTGTAGTTAAAGAAAAAAAAATGTTTTGAGTGAAAACATTGATCTTTTAACCTTTTGGAAATAATATTCACCTATAATACCACGAGTAGTCAAAGTTATGTCGACTATTTTTGCGGTGATATACCACCGCAAAAATAATCTACGTAATTTTGACTAAGAATGGTATTCGAGGGACTATTCAATGAACCAAATCATTAATATTTTCTTATAAAAATTTCATTTTCATTTCACCTGAATATCCCCCAGGAAGATATATCTACTCCCTATTTTTTATTAGCGAAGAAACACCAAATTCTGGATTTTCATTGGTCAATTTTTGACAGATGACAAGTGAGTTGAATAGTCGTTGGAATTAAACAACAGCAAATACCAAATAACAGATTCTTCAGCCAAAAATTAGGAGGGGTGAATAACCCTCTCCCCTGAATATTTACAATTACTTATCAGCACTTTAGCATGAACACATACATTTTATCGTCCCCAATTTAATAAACAGCGAAGTTACTGCTTCCACAAGATCAAGAGTCTTATAGTCTTTTCTCGGTCCTTAAAAATATTTGAACGCATAGTCTTGTCTTGGTCTCGTGATCCTAAGATCATGATCAAAACTAACTCAGTCTTGGTCTTGAGTCTTGGTCTTGATCAATTGTTTGCACATTTTATAATAATAAAGTACAGTAAAATAAAGATGAAGTATTATATTGCATTGCATTGCCATGAGAGACCTAAGTATGGGTGGAGATCTTGTAATAGAATTTAATAAATGCAGTAAGCTGTGCGCATCCCATACGCAATACCTATGTGACCATGTATCTGTTCTTACTCTGCCCTCTGGACATTTCTTGCTTAGTTTTTACTGATCACATGCAGTCTATATATGCACATAAGTATCTGCAGTTAATAGGGTGCTTAATATGTAAGAGCAATTTTCGAGTTCATAATAAAACGCAGAACTTCTACTTTAATCTATTTGATATTCCACAATTTTACATTTAAGGAAACCTCGGCATCAAACGCAGCTGTTGTTTTTTAGGCTAATCATATTTTACGAATGCACCCTGCTGCGTCAACGTTGTGCTTCTATAAGAAATGCTATCGCTTTGTGGCACTCAAAAACCACATTCGGCACATTAAGACGACGCCACAGTCACATATCTATCTATACATATATTAAACCCAGATCCATTTCTCTTGTCTGCTATGACGGCGGGCTCCCACTACTAGAAGGCAGATCTTTGCGCGTCTATTATATAAGGCGCATATTCTTATGTAGTGGTATGTATCGCATCAATACACTTTTCAATGCAAATAAGAAAATTTTGTTTACACTGTATGATGTTTTATTTTTGGAACGCAATCCGCTGACTTCTCTGCTAGCTCGCATTACCGAAGCTATCTCAGGGAAGGAAACACCCAACGGCGCGCGGCTGGTTTATAAATAGGTATATTGTCTACTTTTGATTTTATAAACTTACGTTAATTTTTGTTAAGTTGTGCTGTATATACCACTAATATTTAATTATAATAATATTTAACTATTAATATAAGTTTATTAATGAAATCTCGCGTTACTTCGTGGAAGATCTTTTTAATATATTGTACATTAAACAGTTGTTGTTTTATTTCCAATATAATAAGTGTTGTTTTTCGGTTTATTAATCTCAACTTGATAACCGATTTTAATACTCTTCTTTGTAAATTGGAAATAAAACTCATAGGTAATTTAATTCCCATATAATTAAACTCAAATAGGTAATGTAATGAACTGTAACAATTATCAAAAGGTGAATATAAAAGGTGCGTAAATTAAACGGACAGTCCCTGTTGGCCACTTGTGCCATACTCACTCACAATAGTCAAAATTTTCAATATAACCCCCACCGCCACAACACAAAATGCATCGCGCCACCACAAACCAATAAAGCACTTTTAAATAAACTTAACAATAAGTATAAGGTTTTAAAAATTTTATTGCAGCTGACATTTTAAGAGGGCAGAAAAGAACCATTAATAAGGATGTACATTTAAAAAACTCTTATTCTCACATGGACAATTATGTAAAAATTAGAATTGAAAACATTAATGAAGAGAAGAAAAGTGGGTACATCATTTACTAAAAATACTGTATGGTATACTAAAATCACAGAATTATAGTTTCAATACTTTATTTCAATAATTATTTGATCACTGAGTCGGAATTTTACTACAAAAGAATAAACATATTCGTGATTATTCGATCTGTCTTAGTGCCTTCATACTGTGTTTCTAAATTGTTAAAGTTTCCCTTCGGAAAAAGATGATGCCAAATAAATTTATCTGGCTTCCGTTTGTTTATGATATATAAATAAATAATCCGTATTGAATTTAGACCATGAATATAAATTTCAATATAAGCAAAGTACTTCATCTAAACTTTCCTATACTTTAGACAGTGTTAATTATTATTAAATAAATAATCTGCCATCTATCAACATTGTCAGCATATCAGAAGACGAGGTTTTATCCTCTATACGTAAACTAAATAATAAGATGACTTCTGGTCCAGACCAAATTCCCAGCTTTATTATTAAGGATTGTTTTGGAGTATTAATCAAACCCTTGGTTGTTTTGTTTAATCTCTCACTCAAAACATTATGTTTTCCAGACGAGTGGAAAAAAGCCCGCATTTGTCCGGTTCTTAAATCTGGCGATCCAAGCTTAATAACTAATTACAGGCCTATTAGCATCTTATCCAACTTTGCTAAAGTTTTTGAGATAACCCTTCACTCTCGTATTTATCCCCTTGTTCAAAATTATATTTCCCCATTTCAACATGGTTTTATGGCTAAACGCTCTACCCTATCTAACCTTGCTTGTTTTACACAATACGCCTCAGGGGTCCTTGATTCCCAAGGTCAAGTCGATGTAGTCTACACCGACTTTTCCAAAGCCTTTGACCGAATTGATCATGGTATTATCATTGCAAAATTACAAAGCTTTGGATTTCACGATTCGTTACTCTCATTTTTTATTTCATATCTTGAAAACCGCATGCAATATGTAACTTATAATAATTTTAATTCCAATGCCTTTGTCGCGTCTTCTGGGGTCCCTCAAGGTTCCAATCTAGGCCCTCTTTTATTTCTATTGTTTGTCAATGATTTATCTGAATTTATATCCTGCGAAAAACTGCTTTTTGCAGATGATTTAAAAGTATTCTCCACTATCAATACGCTTAGTGATTGTGATATGATCCAACTGCAAATAAACCGTATTCAAGAATGGTGCGTTATAAATAGTCTTCACCTTAATGTTTCCAAATGTAAAGTGGTTACTTATACAAGAAAGCTCCAGCCAATTATATATCCGTATACTTGTAATTCTATTCCGCTGAGTCGCTGTACCGCTACTACCGACCTAGGTGTTCATTTTGATCAAAAACTTACTTTCTCTGATCATATAAATACAATATGCAGTTCCGCCATGAGAATGTTAGGTTTTATTATCCGAAACTGTAGGACTTTTTCAAACATTTTATCTCTTAAGCTGTTATTTATTGCATTTGTCCGATCCAAATTAGAATACTGTGCTCTGATTTGGTATCCTTACTATGAATACCAGAAGGATTCCTTGGAGTCAGTTCAACGAAAATTTTTAAAATTCTTGTCTTTTAAGACTGATGGCACTTATCTGGAAATCGGTCTTGATCAGCATTTACTGCTCTCAAGGTTTGATCTTCAATCTCTTGATTTTCGAAGAATAGTATTCAGTCTTACTTTTTTGTACAACTTGCTACATAATAAAATTGACTGCATGTCTCTTCTTTCTTATCTGAATTTTCTTGTACCCCGCCATTCATCTCGTAGTGCACCTGCATTTTATTGTCCTACTGCACACACCAATCTACTACTAAAATCACCTATCACTGTGATGTCGCAAAATTATAATAAAATTTGTAAAGACTGCGACATAAACTTTAGCTCGCTGAAACTTTTGAAAACTCGAGCCGCAATCACTTTTAATTAAATTTAATTTAAGTAATTGTAATTATATTTTTTGTTTTTCTTTGCTATATAGTATGTTTTTTTTTGAATCATGCTTGAATTTTAAATTGTACGATTTACTATTATCTAGTACATCTATTATATTTTTTGTACAACTTATAATTATTTTTGTCCTGTAATTGGATACTTTATCTGTTGGGCAATAAAGATATTATTATTATATTTTTGAAAGTATTTTTGCATCAACATTGTCGGCCTAAACAATATTTAGATTGACTTACATTGCTATAACAATCTTTAGTTACCCAATAGGGATGCTGTTTTGTGCTATGGTTTAATTTTGCGCTAAGGTAAATGGCAAAGGCGGCCTTTGCCATTTACCTTAGCGCAAAATTAACGCGGCGTTAGACCTGCAGATAGAACCAAAAATATTAAATTTTTTGTGAGAAAGGAAAACTCAGTTTTTTTCTTGGGGTGAAGAAAACTAGAGACCGAAGAAGACAAAAATAGCATGCGGATTAAAACATTAACTCCGTTAAATATTCCTGTACGTAAATAAAGCTTTGAATTTTATTCTACCATCACTTATGAGAAATTCAGCAGAAATGTTTCATCGGAGCAGGACTTTTGGTCACCGACGTTTTGGCGTCGGACGTTTAGGCGCTGGTATTGTAAGAGTTATATTACGTTTTAACATAAATAATACAATTGAAAATCGACACAAAAATCGACTTACCTACTGTGAAAAAGTCACTTTAAAATTTTATTAAATACTTTATTTTTAAAATATGTTCAACTTTAATTTAGCAATTGCCGGCGCCAAAACGGAGGCGCTGAGACGACGGTACTCAAACGGCAGCGCCCAAATGTCGCGTATCGCTACAAAATTTAAAAAAATGGATAGCCAATTTTTTGAGCATTACTTTCAGAAAATTTCAGTATTTTTAAAGTACTACTTCATACTTTTCATGATTTTAAAAATACTCATACATAGTAACATTGTGTCTATAGCGTTATCACGATATCAAATTTGATATTTATCTATCAGATCATTCAATTTTGAGATTTAAAAAATTCTGTTTCCAAATAAATGCTGCCTAGAGAACATGTGTAACTTCCACTTGCGGTTTCAGATTTTTAAATAGTGCATTTTGTTGGTGAATGTTTAATATAGACCCACAGTTCGAACCTCATCCATATCGGCCTATTTGTTCAAGAATGTATACAAACGTAAAAAAGATAGGCAGTTTTATATTAAAAATTTGTATAAAAAATAAGCCAAAAATAAGAGTTGTCAATGACTAATATCACTTGTTTGTACATCGTAGATGAAACAGAACATAGACGTGGGTGTCGAATAATAAATCATGACACCTAAAACTGGTTTAACTGCTTCACAACATTCGGTTTGTTGTAAAAATTAGTATACATACAGGAGTATACATAAAAAGTGAACTTAATTAAAGCAAAATTTTTCCATAGGAATGTGTAGTTCAAACGTGTATTCGTCTTGCCTATAGTCTACTAAACACTATAAAGTATTTATGTATTTTATATGTGTTTATTTGACTGCCTGCTTAATTTATAGTTGCATCTAAAAGTGGTATTTCAAAAGATAGATGTTTAAATTTAATTAAAATTGAAGTGCTTGTTCACAATAATTAGCAGGAGCAAGTATGAAGAAATACAATTTAAGTGTTGTATGATATATTAGATTAAACCTTATATATGCAAAATCAGCTGATAGCTGGTTTGTAAGGAAATTGCAAGTTTTTTGAGATTTATAGGTAATAGAAGTTGTTATAAGACAAGTTTTGTTAACTATGTCCAACCCCGATCTAAAAATCATGTTGGATTATGCCGCATAATTATAAAATATAACGGATGTAATATACAGGGTGTTCCGAAACTCACGGACAAGGAATGTGGTGCGGTATTATATATTTATATTTCTTAATTTGGTTCTGTTTGTTATTTGATTTTACATACTTGTCTTTCTTTAATATACATGGTGTAAACTTAAATTCTGCTCGCTGTTGGAATATCTGAAACGGGGTAGGCCGATTAATTCACATTTTGAAAAGTTTTGAAAAATTCCTAGCTTTCTAGATACAGGCAAAAAATAAAACTTTGATGTTTTCTTCTTTTAGTTGTAGTTACTTTATTTATCAATTTTAACAATTCATTTTTGCAGTGATAGTTATACACATAAGAAATAATTCACTGGTGTAACCCCACGAAAGAATCACGCGTATTCTAAGGGTTCAAGTCGTAAGTCTAGAGGGCAGGAAAGGGGGGCAGATTTTACGGCTTCTAACTGAGGCTGCGGTACTCTGGTAAGAGCTGGGGATGCTGCGGGGTTTGAAGAAAGATTGAGGTTATGGGCTGCGATTTTCTGGTAGCAACTGGGATGCTGCAGGGTTTGCAGAACGAAAGGTTACTTATTTTGCAGCTCTGGAAGGAGTCGGGTGCATTTCGAGTAAGTCTGTGTAGAACATTTTGCTTGATCAAGCAACAGATGGCGGTAGGGGTTTGGATTTTAGACAGTTTTATTGACCCAACCACAGATAGTTCTAATAGTTTTAGTTTTGATGTCGTGCAGGACTGTTTGAGCGATATAGAGGGCTATTAGAGTTTTGGTTTTTGGGCCGTTTTTAGAGGTTGGGTTCCTTTTAATCCTGAAAACGAACTAAACGTTTTCGGGTAGGTATCTCTGTGTAGGACCGTTTGAGCGATCCAACAGCAGATGGCTGCAGGAGTTTAGTTTTTGGGCGGTATTTGAAGGTTAGGCTCTTTTCGATCCTGAAAACGAGCTGAGCTCTTCGTTGAAATTGCAGTCTTTGTATAGCCCTTATACGACCGTCATTGCTTAGCAGAATAACAAACATTTGAAAGTGTAGTGGCTGCAGCAGCAAACGCATATTACCTCTTGTTTAGTTTTGCATGTTAATTGAAACCAACGTTTACTTCTTAATGTTCTCCAAAGCGGGGAAATCATCGTTATTTAGTGAACAAGCATTTGTAGATGTAGCGGCTGTAGCAGGAAACGTAAATCGTCTGTTGGTTAGTGATGTAAAAGGCCGACAGTTCTGTATGCAGTCCAGTGCTGTCACTTTTAGTGTCAATTCATTTACACCAGTAAATTTCTTCTTACTGCAACAATAAATTCTTAAAGTTTATAAATAAAGAAGCTATGGGATATAGAAGAAAACATCAAATTTTCGTTGTTTGACTGTATCTCGTAAGCTATAATTTTTTTTGAATGGAAATAAATTTGTCTTTTAAATAGGCTACGTTTTCCTCAATTAACGGATGTTCTACCGTTTTCGAGATCCCAGTGATGCGCTGAAATAAAGTGTACACCCTGTATATATTTTGCCGATGAAATTCTTCACTAAATGTTTGATTTACCATCTTATGAGCTAGGTAGCTAGTTATGGATGTACAAAATTTTGCCGCATGAATGTAGCCTCGATTTAGGCAGCATCCATGTAAACAGCTCAATCCTAGACAGCAAAAAAAAAACCTTAAGGGGTTGAACTAGCATATGTACAATTTAGGTCATATTGCTGTTTTTATCAGTGAATGGAAGTTTTCATCGCATTAACGCCGTTATCGCATAAATTATTCTAGATTTATTAGACTGCCACAATTGTGTTACATCAATGAACGACTCTGATTATCGCAGACAGACCGATAAATTGTTTACTTGGGACAACTCACCATGTTTACCAGACTTTACTTGTTAGAATAAATAGCAAAGTTCAGTGTAATGCACTGACTGCTCTTAGCTAAAAAAAATTGCTCACATTTACGCGCCAGCAGTATGACAATATTTTGTTTCCAGAAATACAAAATCTTTTTGAATTTGCAAATTATTTTGTCTTACTCATAGTAACAAAAACTATTAAAATCTGTTTTAAGTCTTTTATAAATTGGAAGTTATTATTTAGTAAAAATATTTGATCATCTATTAATAAAGCATTTATTTTAAATAGTGAAAAGTGATTGATTATCCCTTTTTACTTTCCCATACTTCTACTGAAATAAGGAAAGTTATGATTTCATATAAATTTTCCAATTTTAGATTTTAACGGAAATACGCGTTTTGGGGTCAAGGAACCCAAAAAGTGGTTTTTCAAAAATGTCTTGTCTATGGGTGGGTGGGTGCGTGGGTGTTTGCGTTCGTTTCCCTATATCTCTGGAACCCCTTAACCGATTTTTATAGATTTTTTAGTTGCAGGTAGTTCTTTGTAAGGTCGTTTATCTGAACCGGAAACGGAAATTAGACCTGTTTTTTGGCATAGACTTTTTTTAAACACTATTTAGAAATTTTGAATAGATAGCGTTGTATAATAAAACCGACTTCAAATAAAAACACAAAAGTGACATAAGTTAACTAAAAAGCAAAAAATAAATGTTTGTTATACAACAGTTTAATACTTATTTGTTGTTCCGTTTAATGTAATTAAGAAATTGCTGTTTATTATATAATTATTAATTGTTTTATAATTTTTAAGTCGGTGCCAAGTAAAACATAAAAATTATATATGTTGCTGCAATAACAAATTAGATTCGAATTTTTTTGCTTTTGTGTTTTTATTTGAAGTCGGTTTTCTTTTTTTTTTTAAGTTAATTATTACTAAACATAGTCATTTTATGTGTATTTTACTACTTATATTAAATGTATTTTGTAAATTTTGGTGTATCTTATTATTGCTATAAAAAGAAAGCACAAAAGTTATTTTCTTTAAAAGTATGTTTCTTGTTAAGGGGCCAAGTTTTGTGATGGTGTCGGCAGGCGCGTTGAAGGCAGGGACGTGATCAGAAAAAACGATAACGTTTCGGTTTTCTGTTACGGTTCAAATTGTCTATAATTTCAATTACGGTTTACTGCTACTAATAGTTTCGATTTCGGTTACGGTTATCGGTATTTTTTTTCTTTATGAAAGGCAAAGAAAATTCTCGCCAGAATTATGTGAAAAAAATTATGCCATGCAATTGAAAAAATATTGAAGTTATTACGAAAAAATAACAGCACTAACAAATTTTTGTTTTTGTCAAACCGTAGAAAAGCCTGCTGCTAGGAGTACATTAAAAAACAAAATAGCAACGGGTTTCGGTTCTTTTCATAGACAGACGGCCGTATTTTGGTGAAATCTGCCTTTTCACGAAATACCCAAACAGAAAATGAATGAATTTTTTTGAATTATTTAGAAAAGACTCTATTTCCACAATAACCTAGAAACCCTGGAAACATGGCAACATTGTTTAAAAAAAGTCATGAAAAGTAAATTACTGTGCACACTGCACAGATTTTAATATAGGTTTACTAGATGCAGGACTGTTATGCAAACAATGAAGCCAGACGCCATTTTGTTAGAGGCCAAACTCAGTTTTGTTTCATTTTACAAATTCAAACACTGTTTGCATTTCAACGTTAATATTACTCAACAGAAGTAATAAAATAAAATAATTTTTTTAGTTGTAATACCTAATTTTATAGGCATGCTGCAAGCGTGTTGTGCGGTAGGGTTTAAAAATCGGCAAAATAGAAGGAATTGTATATATTACTTGTTAGGCAGCTGCAATGTCGTGCGAAGCGTTAGTTTGTATGGATTCACAAACAGCTGACAGGCATAAGCCGATTAAGTATTATTGTCCTGTCAAACAAAATACATTAAGAACAAATCCTTGTCCACCCCAAGGTTTAAATAATCTAGGTACACGGCCCTGTTTAGGCATACGAACAAATATTGCTCAAATTTCTAGAGCAAATGCTTGTAAAGGCAGACAAGCTACAAGTTGGTCCTTACCTGATTATGCTGGGTGTAGTTCCCAAATGACGACGCGGTCTAAGCCGAAAGTAAATTGTAATATTGACAGTTCAAGAAACTGCGAAAGCCTCAAAGAATATATTATTCACAATGTTAAAACAGAAAATGCTACGTTTTAAACCATGTAAATGGCAACACAGGTAACACAGTAACGCATTGCTTCAATTCCAGATGCGATATTCAACTTTCAGTGCAAGCTAGATTAGTTATTCTATTTATTTCCATTTTGCGGTTGCAGAAGATAAACGATTCTACATAGATAGCAGGCTTTGCCAGGTCTGTTCATTGTCATTTTGTGCTTGTGTATTAATATTTTTTTTAAATTTATTTTCGTTTGATTGGGTGCACCAGGGGCGGTACATATGGGAGGAGCAACCATAAATTATTATTTAAAGTATTTTCGAAACACGTTCAGTTTAGGAACGTTCAGCTAAAAATACACCACAGGCGGTCGCTTGTTTACTGTGTATAATTTTATACTACTCTTATTTACTGTTTCTTTGTTTTATTTAATGCACTTATTGAATATTTTATAAACCTCTCAGCATTTAATGTGTTGACATTGCACTGAATAAAATGCAATAACATTTCACTTTTATAGGTATGCATTTTAATTTCTGAAAACAAATAATATTTTAGCACGAAGTTTTTTACATAATAAATATTACAGAAATGAAACTTCTTTGTCGGCAGGATTAACCACGTGAATGCTAGAACAGAAGTGATAGAACAAAAGTGCCAGGCGGAAACACAGACACATTCAAACAAATGTTTTTTGTGGCTTTGCTTATATACCCAACACATAATTTGTGTACAGGGTTGGGCAAAAGTACGAAACAATGCAAATATCTTTAATACGACAACCGCAATTTCGACAAAATTCTCTACATGAAGGTTTCCGATCTACGGCGAATACAATGAAAGTATCAGCGGTTTAAAACTTCCGGTTTAGCCGGATGTGATATCAACTTCTTAATTTTAAATAGAACTCTTTTATATAATAAAGTACAAACTTCTTGCCAAGTTCTACGACGCTCACCAAAACCAACCACAATTCAAATTTGAATTCGTTCTCTTTGTGTTAATTGAACTATTTATGATGTTAAATTTAGCAGTTTTACTTAATTTGATTAATTAATTGATTACTGCAACCACCCTGCTCAATCTATCGAACATCAAAACAACACAACACGAACCAAGCATGTTTGACAACATTACATAACTGTTTAAGCTTCTCACATTCTTTTGTTTTCATGAGCTGCTAGATAACATTCACGAAACATTATTGTTCAACATTTCTAGAATTGTTGAAAATAAAAGCATGAAACCTTATATCACTGAACTCGCAAAAAAGAGTCCTATCGATATATCAAATAATATACAGGGTGTTCTGTTTAAAATAAAAAAGTTGATATTATTTCCGGCTAAACCAGAAGTCCTTTTAAACCTACGATACTTTCATTGTATTCGCCGTATATCGAAACCTTCATGTAGAAAATTTTGTCGAAAACGCGGTTGTCGTATTAGAGATATTTGCATTGTTCCGTACTTTGCCCAACCCTGTATAATGCGCGAGGTATGATTTATAATATACATGTGTAAGATTGAATTACTTTCGAATTGTATTTCCTTTCTACAAAAACAAGGGAAATATAATTTGCAATGTAAAGATTGACATTTGAAACATTATTAACATTTTTATATGAAAATAAATTAGAAATTGATTAAATTTCTACGTGTAGGCTTTGTTTCACCGTTTTGGAAAACCGTGACCTAAACTTCGACCTATCTTTCTTGCAAAGTGTGTGTGATCTTTGCCGGCAGGAGTAACCACGCGAAAGCTGTTCTGTTACATCACACAATTTAAAATACACTTTCAGTGAGAGCACGCTAAGAAGTTTTACTTAACTTTTGCGTGGTCGGCACACATTTCTTTTTTTTTATAAAACCGAACTCTTACGGCAAGACATGGTATCTTCTCAAGGATATAGACAATGAATTGTCTACTATAGTTGGAATCTTTTAGCCTTATTTTTTTGAAGTTGACGCCAAACATTGTAAATATTATAATTTAATTTATTTTAAAAATTATCTTGTTATATCTATCGTATTCTGTTTGTACCTACAATAGTACCTTTTTTTTGTCTCTAGCTAAGACTGGCAGTTTTCCTTACAAACAATAGTAATTCGTCATTAATTTTCATCTACTTTTGCAGTCTGTGTCATGTCGTTATTATTGTCAGTTTTTATAATAGCACGCGTCATCTTGGCGCATCAGATCTGTTTTAAACTAACTTGTTAAAATATTAGTACTATTTATCGCATGTAGAAGTCGATGCCCATTTAACAGTTGGAAGTTGTTAACCCATGACGTCGTAAACCAATTGTATATAATGAGTGGACCTAAAACTTGAGCTTATTAACGAACCGATCCAACCTTGGGGGAATTGCATTATAACCTGCGTCTCGCAATGTTGGTGTTGGTAGGCGAGAGCAATTGATGATTTATAAAGCTATTAGCGAATGCATGTGATATCACGGTGATATAAATAGCCCAATTTGCCCGCTCTTCGCGGGATGTTGGACAACAGTTGTTATTGAGAAAAATTTATTGGACCCATACATTCGAAAATTGAGTGTTGATGGGCCAAACCCACGCAGATATAACAGCAATAATCATAAAATATTGCTCCTATTAAACTTGCTAAAACGTTGTGTCAGTAAGTCTATTATACTTTTTTGATGGCGTGTTCTGCGGTGATCGCAATTTTCTTAACTTGTCGCTCCTGGCCAAGACGTAATGTGCTGCTTCTGCTGCCACGATATTCTTTTGATGTGACTAGCCGCTTCAGTTCGGACCCTTAAGGTACCAAAACGTTGTAGTTAATTTCGGTTTACGACACGTCCAACCGAAGGATCATTAATTCATTATTCTTTGGGAATTGTATTGCTTTATTTCCGAAAATTTTTAATATAAAAGTTTTGCAAAACATGTATGTTACGGAACTTCTGAAAAGTTGCTTTAAAAGTACTATGAAAAATTTTCTTAACACGGAAATCTTTAGATACCATTTCTTGGAAAAGGGACTCAGGAGAGAGAATTCTTGGTCCTTTTTTCTTTGATGGCACATTAAATGCTGATTGATATTTGGATTTTTTGCGGTTGGAACTTGTTCCCGCGTTAGCTGTTTTATTTCCAAATGCAGAAAATCCGGACACGCCGAACGATAGAATTTGGTTGCAACAAGATGGTGCTCCACCTCATTATGGCATTCATGTTCGTCAATATTTAGATGGAATTTTTACAAATAGGTGGATAGGAAGAAGAGGACATATTGAGTGGCCTGTGCGATCTCCGGATCTAAATCCGCTTGACTTATTTTTATGGGGCCATCTTAAAAGTACAGTGTATACAAACAGACCAGACCATTTGGAAAATCTAAAAATTCGTATCCGCGAGCATATACGAGCAATATCACCTGGTATAGTTCAAAATGCAGTTCGAGGATTTTCTTATCGTATTGCCCACTGTCAGGCAGTGAATGGCGAACAGTTTGAACATCTGCTTTCTTAAATTGATGTTAAATATGCTATTGTCGTTTGTTTATCTTGCAATAAGTGTACCTGATGAAAAATGTTGCCAGTGACAAAAATAAATGTTTATCGTGATTTTTCTTGAATATTTATTATGCAACTGAATGATACTTTTACATGGCTGTATAGAGAATAAAAAGCACTAAGTGGTCATGCCATAAAAAAATGTCGATGACGTCATAGCTGAAACATATGACAATTGAAAAAAAAATGAAAAACGCCAAACTGTTGCAAAAAAACTTGATAGGAAACTTTTGTTAGAAACTTTTTTTCGTAAAGTTATTATTTAAGGCTGTAGCATCGATGTTCCTTACTTTTTATTCACCCTGTATATTATGTAATAACAATTCCAGTATCATTTTTACATTAAACAGGTATTACGTATTTGTAGTATGTGTTCATACGGTGCTTACAAAAAAAAACAAAATATATTGCACTGACCTATGTAATAAATTAATGATCATTTGAAATCATGTTGCAAAGTATTTCATAGACTTCTGTAGGGATATAAATCTGTGCTTATTTTAGAGGGAAGTCAAACATTAATTTTAGTCTGTGTTTGAAAAGATGAAATATGTGTGCGTTTGTGTCTACGAAACATTATTGCCAACATTTTATGTTGTAATTGTATAGCCAGTAGCAATTTCTTGTTGCCGTTTCACTTGAAAGTTAATTAAACATTATTTTTGACATTTTGAAATTTTTAGGTTGACAGAAATTATGTCGCCGGTTTTAGAATATCGTGATATAGAAGCATATTTAACTTAAATTAAGGCCCCACAACTTCTCGTTACGCTTTTGGTCTCGACTTTTGATTTTCCAAATTTACGTTAACTTTTATTCAGTTGTGCTTTATAGAACGCTAATACTTATTAATAGTAACAAACTTGAAAAATTTTATTAATTATGGAATAATCAAAAACTTTATTAATCAAAATGTAAAACTTTCGAAAACGAAAAACAACGAAAGAGAAGTCACGAAGACAGAAAAGTGCCCGATACCTTCTAATTGCTGACAGGAAACTAGTTCCTGAATGAAAAACTCTATTTCTAAACACAATGGGAATTACTGACCATCCAATACGAACTGTGTTTTCAACATGTAATGCAGTTGGTGTCGTTGAGAAAGATGGTGGACAATCAGAACATGAAACTGCAAGGGATGATAAATTCGTGAACCTACTTAAAAAATATACAGAGAGTTTTTCTTTTATGTATATATATCAGCTATGTATACTTTTATAAAAAAAAACATGTCAATGCATTGTTTTACTGCAATCTATAGGCAACCAACTGTACATAAAATAATAGAGAGAGAAAGGTTATTCCTCATAGTGTGAGGTTATGTTCAATGAGTATGTTTGTGAATAAACGCTAAATTATTTAAATATCAAATTTATTTTAATAAAACTATTATTTTAAAAACATGAAATATCAACAATACACAAATTTTATGCTAAATTCAAAAGAAAAAAACTAATTGCTATTAATTTGACATTAAACAATTTGATTACTGTTTCCACAGCAGACTATTCTTTTCAAATATTGAAGCATTGAAATGTAGTGTATAGTTGGTTGCCTACAAATTGCAGTAAAACAATGCATTGACATGTTTTTAATAAAAGTATACATAGCTGGTATGTATACAAAAAAGAAAAACTCACTGTATAGATAGATAATATATAAGAAAATATACAGCATGTTTCTTGAAGATTACCCTAATCACGATCAACCAAGTTTTTCTACCTGTCAAATTCGCCTTATCCTACCAGTAAAGGCGAAGTTGAAGGGTCACTACGAGAAACATAACGCGGAGAAAATTAAATTAAAGTGAGACAGATCAAAGAAGAATGTAAAACTAGGTCAACAACTGATAGCAGTAACTTTGGTTGTAGTACTTTTGATCTACAGTAAGTTATGTATTTGCCAGTTTCAAAAGAAGCTGCAATCTGTTATAAGAGCCTTATGTCAACTGTTAATTTAACTTTGTATGACATTAGGAGTTTTGTTTTACTAGGAATGAAACAGTTAGCGAAATAAGTGCCTCTGAAAATGCCACAGCCACATTTGTATCTCCAAACGTTTGGACGTAACGGCCTTAGAAAGAATGTTAGTCAATTTAAAAAAGTTCTCAACTTGAAGCACTGACTCAAATTTAAACTTGAATAGCATCTATTTAAAAATTAACACTTATTTCTAGCAATTAATGGTCTACCTATAATATACAGGGTGTTTCCTAACTACGTGTAAAAAATGCACTGGCATTTTCTCTGGCTTATTTTAAGACAAAAAGTCCTTTGTTTTCGAAATACAGGGTGATGAAGTTGAGAGAAGAAAATCATAAATTTTGAAAACTCGTTTGAGATATTAATTTTTAATTGAGTGTGTGCACATGCAGCGCTAAGGACTATTTTTTGTGTTGGTGAAACATTTTTCAATTCAACAGTGGCGTGCGTATGAGTCGTCTTTGCACGATTGAATATGAAAAAGGATACGCCACTGCATTTTTGTTCAATTTTGACAATTTTTTAAAATGTTTTGCTTAAAATTCTACAAAAAATGCTTCTTGCGTTTTTTTGTTACAGTGGGCTTTTTTTTGATAAAAATCAAACATATGAAACCGGTGCTGGCAACTTTCTTGTTTATTGAAAGTGAAACATCAATTGCATTCAAATTAAGAGAAATCAAAGTTTTCCGGAAACAAGTGAAAATAAATCAAGAAAACTGCTCAAAATGACCACCTCCAGACATGATGCACGCCTCAGTTTTTCGTCCCATTGAATTACATACACGCTCAAAATACCTGGTGTGATACTTATGGTTTGACATCCAGCTATGATGCGTTTCCTAAGTTGTTCCTCATTTTGTATTGGAACTCTGCAAATCAGAGACTTTAGGTGACCTCACAAGAAAAATCTAAAGGATTTAAATCGGGAGATCTAGGGGCCAAGGTTGATTTGATATTTGAGTGCCTTGATCATAAGCCGGTTGTTAAACATTGCGTTTAAAAATTTTCGAGCTATTACATTAAGATGCGCTTGGGCACCAGCGTGCATAAACCACATTCGTTCCCTCAGTGCAAGTGGAACATCTTCAAGCAGGTCAGGTAATAAGACTTTTTCCAGGAAATTTCGATATGCAGCACCGTTAAGAGTCCTTGGAAGAAAGTGTGGGCAGGTCTAAGCAAAAAATCCCGAACAATATTTATCCACACATTAAAAGAAAATTGCTGCTGAAACCGAGACTCAATTATTGCGTGCTGGTTTTCGTCACACGAAATATGATTGTTGTAAAAAAGCACTTCAGCAACGAATTTTTCTTTTCCACCAGTTGCTGTATAGTATATATGTGGTCAATGCATGATCGTCCTGCAGTAAATCCAGCTTGATCTTCGTTGATTTTGCCCTGTAATTGTTCCTCTAATTTCTCTTTTACTATCTTTCCATATAGACGTCCCATCGATGATATCACACTGATGCCTCTGTAGTTTTCACATTTTCTCCTTTCATGAAGATGGACACAATGTAGGCTTCGGTCCATTCTTTAGGTAACTGATGTTCATTTAGCGTTCTTTCAAACATCCAGTGAATCATGCAACACAATTTCTCGGATCCGTATTTTATCTATTCGGGGGCGATACCTCCAGGACCTGCAGATTTTTTATTTTTTATTAATTTAATATTTTTCTTAACTTTTTCCATAGTCAAGGCTATTTTGTCGCGTACCTCTTCTGTATCTTCGCCCTATTCTATAAATTGGGGTTGTTTTTCTATTAAAAGGTCCTTGTAGTAGTTCTCACACTGTTGCTCCTGTATATATCTCAAATTTCTTTGGAGTTTTTTGTTAATCCTTTTAATACTTTCCAGAATTCAGAGTTTCTCGTTCCCCCTATGTATTGTTCTATGTTTCTGCAGGTTTCCTCCCATTTATAGTTCCTTTCTTTGGCTACTCTTCTTTTTGCCTCCCCGTTTTTCTGTCGATATTCTTCTAGATCTTCTAGGTTTTTTGTGTTTAGCCATGTATTGTATAGTTTTTTCTTTTCTCTGATGCACTCTTGTGTACTTTCTTTCACGCTTATTCTGTATTTATTTTGTTTTCTCTCTACCTCGCCTAGTGCTTCCATTGCTGCTTCTTTAATACACGCTTTCACATGCGTTTCTTCAATGTTTTCATATCTGAATTCTTCCAATTTCTGATCCAGCCTTCTTTTGTACAACTCTCTTACCGAGTCTTCCCCTAATAGTATGTTGTTTAAATTTTTTCTCCTCCTATTTTTTTGCCATGTTTACCTCTATTTCCTTTTGTTGTTGACGTCTGGTCCACGGGAATTCCATTTTGGCCACGAGTAGTTTGTGATCGGTTCCACATTCTGCACCTCTCTTTACTCGAACATCTTTAATTATGATGGTGGGTCTAATTTTTACTATAATGTAATCGATTATTGTTCTGAGGTTTCTTGTTTCTTGTACCCATGTATATTTGTGTATATGTTTGTGGCGGTAGAAGCCATTTGTTATTTTCAAGTTGTTCATTTCACATAATTTGATAATTCTTTCTCCATTTCCATTTATGACTTCTTCTCCAAATCTCCCTACTGTCTTGTCGTTATCTTTTCTTCCCGTTCTACCATTTAGGTCGCCTGCTATAATGATCTCCTGATTTTGTTTGACTTTGTCAATCTGTACCTGTAGAGTTTCTATAAATTGTTCTTTCTCAATTTTTGGTCTGTCATCCGTTGGTCCGTATAACCCTAGAATTGTTATTTGTTTTCCCAGTAATTCCATTTCTATTCGTATTATTCTTTCGTTGATGGCTTTCCATGTTCGAATTGATTTAAACCATTTTTTCTTCATCAGGATTCCCACTCCTGCTTTTGCCCTTTCTTCCTTTTTCACTCCGCTCCAACAATCAAGGACCCCGTCAATTTCTTCTATCCCGTTTCCTTTCTTCTTTGTTTCGCTTATTTTTAGTAGGTCTATATTCATCTTTTTGAACTCATCTATCACTTCTTTATCTTTCGTTCTCCATCCTTGTATGTTCCAGGTTCCGCAGAGTAATGATCTTTTCTTCTTCTGTCGTTTCTTTGTTTCGTGGTTGAGACGTAAGACTGGGTTTTGTAAACTATCCGCAGAACTTCCCCCCCCCCCCCGTATCTTATGAGGCTCCCTCCTGTGGAGGTGTGGATTGCCACCCGGGGATTATTCTATTTATTTTTCATTCTGCCATTCGTTTATTTTGTCCTTCTAATTTTACATGTGTCAGAGTGCTAAAGCCTGGCGCCACAACCCCCTCTTGGAGGACCTTTCTTATCAGACGCTGTTGGTAGTCGTCCACTCTGGATCAGACACTACCTGTGTGCCTGTTGGTCCGCGGGAGGTATTTCATTTCCCCCCTACCACCCATATCTAAGTGTCATTCCCCGATCCGCCACCTGGGGACGCGCTCTCTAAGGGTTACAGGCTCCCCCGAGAGTCTAATTTCTTTATATTATATTTTATATACAGGGTTGGGCAAAAGCACGGAACATTGCAAATATCTCTAATACAGCAACCGCGATTTTGGCAAAATTTTCTACATGAAGGTTCCGATATACGGCGGATACAATGAAGGTATTGGCGGTTAAAAATGACTTCCTGTGTAGCCGGAAATGATATCAACTTTTTTATTGTAAATAGCACACCTTGCAAATTTTTTGATATATCGATAGAACTCTTTTTTGCTAGTTCAGTGATATACGGTTTTATGCCTTTATTTTCAATAATTCTAGAGATATTGAACAATAATGTTTCGTAATTGTTATCTAGCAGCTCATGAAAACATAAGAATGCGAGAAGCCTAAACAGTTCGTTTGCTCGTTCTCCGGACCTGAATCTATTGGATTTCTTTCTTTGGGGACATTTAAAATCTAGAGTTTATACTGAACGATCAAATAATTTGGAAGAATTGAGACTCAGAATGGTCGGTGAAATAAGAAGAATTCCTGCAGAGCATTTTGTTAATGTAACTGAAGGATTTGTACATACACTTGGTTATTGCCACGAAGTAAATTGTGGTCATTTTGAGCATCTTCTCAAGTGATGTTATTTGTGTTTTTTATTTGTTTGTTTTTCACTGTTTTGTGGTCATGTGTTGCTAGGTAATAAAGCAAATTACAAATCATTATTGTTGAGTGTTTTGTTCAATATCTCTAGAATTATTAAAAATAAAGGCATCAAACCTTATATGACCGAACTCGCAAAAAAGAGTTCTATCGATATATAAAAAAATATACAGAGTGTTCTATGTAAATTAAAAAAGTTGATATAATTTCCGGCTAAACCGGAAGTCATTTTAAACCGCCAATACCTTCACTGTATCCGCCGTATATCGGAAACTTCATGTAGAAAATTTTGCCGAAATCGCAGTTGCTGTATTAAATATAATTGCATTGTTTCGTGCTTTTGCCCAACCCTGTATTATATACATTCAACTAAAACCAGATGTTGTGCTTAAAATAATAGTTACCTACAGTTTTATAAATATGGAGCAATTAATAACAAGCGCAAATTATTAATATATTCAGTAAACATATGTTCATTCTGTTCTCATCGATGTTTATTTATCTTTTGCCAGTGTGCGTTGGTTATCCTAAATGTTTCTTGCAATATATCGATTATACTTACACAAGAGAGTGTACCCTTGAGTGCTATTAATAGCTTCTGTTTTCTTTAATTCAAGTTTTTATTCTAATGATCCGTAATGTATTATTAATGGTATCTATTATGGGATTTGTTGGCTAGACTGAATAACAATGATTGCTGCTTCTGAGTGATTTCTAAAGCTTATTTTTTTGTTTAGAAATATTAGTTAAATGGGAAGTATAGAAACAATAAACGTTAGCATGAATTTGTATAATAATACACTTATATAATAAACCGCCACCTAAAATATTCTTATTGTTACCATATCAAACTGACAAGTAAATTCAAGGTAAATAGCAAGGCTAATAATGTTGCCTCTCGCTTTGAGTTGTTGCTGTGGCACTTTATCGTTTAAAAGATCTCTACACGTGCTGCATAATTTCTTCCTGCTTCTTAATTACTGCCTCCTGTTTTGGAAATTGAAAATAGGCAGCAACTTAGCAAAGAATTTCCAATAAATATTCAAAAATATTAAAGTAGTAATTGCATGTTGGGGTAATTTGAAATCAAACGATATTACATTATCTTTATACAAAAACCGGGTAGCTCAAAAAATAATAATAAACAGTGGTAATCGTAACCAGCGATGTAAAATTATCGTAATATATTTTTTTTTGTAAATTGCTCGGGTATTCATCAATAAATAAATAATTTACGAAGGAGGATAATTTAAAATTGACGGTAATTATCAGGTAATTTACCATAAACCCGTAATTTACGGTAATTTATATTTATTACTAATAATTATTATATTTATAATGGCGAAATGATAATTTACCATATAAAATACGGTAATAACTTTGGAAAATTACACGTTTGCATCCCTGGTTTGCTGAATATTTGGGGGAAATTAATAAATTACTGCGGTTAATTTACGAGTAATTAAGGTAATTTTACGCTAATAAGGAAATGGTAATATACCATATAAAACACGGTAAATTACCGTATCACATTCCTGATTGTAACGCAGTAAAAGTCGGTTAATTGCAGTTAATTTTTAAAAAGCTATCGGGCAACCGGCACGGGACCTTCCTCGCATTAATTGAAATTTTAGAAAAACTTTAAAATATTTTGAAAGTCTAACAATTTTATCTTCAAAAATTACCAATTTGACTTTTTTGAAAGTGTCTTGGAAAATTTTGATAGCTTTGAAAATTTTAAAATTTTCTTTTTTTGAAATGACTGAAAATTTTTGAAAGTATTTCTAAAGTTTTCAAAGGTATAAAATTTTATAATTTTTTGAAAATACTAATTATTTTTGGAAATTTTTAACAATTTGAAAATATTTGGGTATAATGACTCCGCAATGGAGTGTAGTGCCCCCGACTTTAATTAATTTTTGAAATTATTCAATATTTACAAAACTTTTAAAAATTATGAAAAACGAAAAAAGGCGAATTTTTAAAATCTAAAAAATTTTGAAAAATTTAATGTCTGTCAAAATTTTAAAAACTAAGAGAAATGTAGAAGATATTTAAATATTTTTATTTTAAAAACTTTCAATATTTTGTTTTTCAAATTTTAAAATTTTTGTACGTTTTTTTTAATTAAAAAATTTAATGTGTGTATGTAACCAGCCTTTACGTCCCACTGCTGGGCACCGGCACTCTTCTCTGCCACGTACTCTCCTTAGCGCTAAGGTGGAGTACGGGGGACCTACAGTTTAACGTCGAATCCGAACTACTAAATATCAGAGAAGGTTTCAGGCATTAAAACCCCACGGCTGCCTACACCGGATTGGGGAATGTGAGTAGCGGGTTGCGGCATAGACTTATGCATGGCTTCGGCGGGGAATCTAAATTTAATAATTATAAGAATTCATGAAAATTTTGTAACAAATGTTTTAATGTTTTCTCAATTATAAAAATTTTGAAAATTTGGAAAATTGTAATTTAAAAAATTTGTACAAATAAAAAATTATGCAAATATTTGAAGGTGTGTAAAATTTTTTGTGTTTGAAATTTAAAATAATTTTGAAATTTTTTGTAATTTGAACATTGGTTAATTTTTGAAGAAATTCAAGAAAATTAAAATAGTGTGAAGCAAAAATTTATCAAAGTTTATCAAATTTTTGAAAATTTTGAACTTGAACTAAATCGACAGTGTGGGGGCAGTGGCGGGTGATAGGGAGATCGCATTTGCACAGGTCGGCTATTCGATATGCGTAGAATACGAATCTATTGCTCTGTTTCGGGGGCGTCCATTTTGAAGTGGAGCACCTCTCCCCTCACCACCTTTGTTTTGGCGGACCAACCTCATTTTGTTACAGTTTTATCCTAGTTGATGTACTAAGCTTTAAGCCAAATTTGGGTTTTCTGCGTTAAAGCATCTGGACTGTAAAGTGGATACAGTCTCACAGACATATCCACACACACATAAAGACACGTTGCTAAATTTAGAGAAATGAAAAATTTACATCTTCAACCCAAAAAGAGCAATAAAGGGTCTTCGTCGGTAGCTGCGGTGTAACATTAGACGTTTTATATCAAGATGCCACACCTACGATTTCTCAGAAGTCTATAATTACCCGAACCTGAATAATAATTGCAGTCAGAAACCTTGAAATCTAAATTGCTAATGCAGACTGAACTTAAAAGATGCTCCAGCGACTATCTACCACACATATTTGGAAATTCTCATTTTGTACATTTCTTCTAACTGGGTAATTATGTTATCTTTATTGTTTTACGACATTGTTTATTAATTAGGAAGTATGTTTAATTCGTTGGAGTTAATTATTGCACTTTTGTATGCATGTAATTCTTTTCATTTGAACTTTTTCTTTCGTATTCCTAATTTTCTAAATGATTGCAGGAATGGGTTTTGATTTTTGTGGATACGTTTGAAATTAAATGCTTAGAATTTTCTAGAAATCTTAGGTAGAACTTCGTTGAAGGGCATCGTCTGCCAAAGAAGAGCTTTTATTGTAAGCTTGGAGCTATTTAGTTTCTGATGTTACCTTAAATTCGTCGGGTTTCTAGAGGAAAGATGTGAGGCACTTAATTGGAAAAGAGCTTACTATTAGATGAAAGTTAAAATTTATTGTTTCTACTTTCCCATATCTTTGTTGTAAGGAAGTATTGATTTTATGAAAATGCTCGAAATCTAGATTTTAACGGAAGAACACGTTTTGGGGCACAGGGAACCCAAAAAAGTGTTTTTTTTTAATGTCTGTCTGTGGGTGGGCGTGTGTTACGCTTCTAAAGCCGAAAGTACTGGACCGATTTTGAAGAAATTTTAATTGAAGAAGTATATCAAACATTATAGTTCTAGTTAAGCTTTTCAAAAGAATCTGAAACTGAAAGCGGAAGTTAGATATGTTTTTTTGTTGGCGCTTTTTTTTTCAAAACTGAATTTTGGAAATTTGAGCAGAGCATCTAAGAGAAGAAATTAAGGCATATCGAAAAATTGTCTACCGAACTCTAGCTTCAAAATGGCGGCCGCTACGGTTTTTTGAAAATCTCGTCTGTAACGACCATTTACTCAAAAAGTAGTTGTCTGGTCGGGATCAACTACAACTTGGTTGAGAGCCCTTTGTGCGTAGTATACGATGAAACGAAATTAATTTCGAAAATCTGAAAACGATCACAGTAGTGCTTCTCCAAAATTTCGAAACTTTTCCTAAAGTTTTTTCAAAAACTGCCTTCACGATTTTTTTTTAAATTCCGTAGGCTGCCGAAAATTGACTACAATTTGGTTTTTGCTGAAAGCTATAATTTCACTATGATTATTAAAAATCTAAAATGGATACCTTTATTAAACGGGGCCCGATAAAATTTTGAAGCCATGACCGGTAGGACCAAAATCTAATGTTAGTTTTTAGATAAATTTATACTTTGTAGGCTACTGCAGAAAATGCAAATTCCAAATATTTGAAGTTTTCTCAATAACAAATTTCAAAAACTGGCCATACGTTTTTGATTAAACTTTGTAATCTTATCAAAGCGAATATGGACTACAATTTGGTTTTTGCCAAACATCATAGTTCCATTGTGGTACCTCTTATGAATTTTCCAAAATAAAAAATTGGTATCCCTGTATTTATTAAACTCGAAGCAATAAATAACTTCTGCTTAAGAACAATTACCCATCTTGACTAGTAGAAGTAAAATGTAGTGTTAGTTTTTAGAACATTTTATATTTGGTTAGGCTGCACCTCCCCCTCCCTATTTTTTTGGCTGACGAATTTAGGATTTGATTGGCTACTGTAAAATGTAAATTCCAATTATTTGTAATTAAAAAAAATATTTCACTCACAAACATTTTTAAACTTAAAGTTACGAACAGAGTATGATTACTAAGCCCCATCATTATTGCTGGCGTCACGAACTGACCGCCGCGCTGTAATAAAGTTGTTGGAGTATGGATGGAATGGAGGGTTGTCTATATAGCTTGTCTTCCAATCTAACAAGACGGTGATATAAATGTACAATAATGTTATAATTATAAAGGTTACACTTTTGCAAATACGTTTAGTATGAATATCTAGTATGGGAAAGTCCACTCGAAGTCCACACTTCAGCTTTTTACTCTCTCCGAAGAGTAAACCGCAGCGGAAGGTGGCTACACGATAGAGTAAATCCCCGCGAGATGTCGGGGAAGTCCACCGGAATTCGGGGAAGTCCAAAGGAAGTTCGGATGAAGTAGGGGAAGTCTTTTACAAGGGGGAAGTTGATGTACAAATTTTATACCGCGGCTTACCCCTTGCCTTTCTCATACTTTCAGTATGGGAATGTATTGTGGTTGTGAAAATTTTTGAATCTCAGAAACTACTTATTTTAATGCAATTTGGTTTACAACGAATATATGCATTCAATAGAAAAGTTTTTTTGTACGATCCAGAATCGGAAATGGTAGTTAGAAATTTTTTTTTCGTTTATTCAAAAACAGATATTAAAAAGTTTTTGCACAGGGACTGACAGAGGGCGTGAAGATAAATCGAAAGTTTTTTTCCTGGACACTAACTGTATTACTGTGATTGCGACAAGTCTATGAAAATGTTTGCTTCAACGCATATTTAATCGAAAACGAGTTAGTTCGTTATAAATGTTGCTTCCGATAATAGCCCTAAGCGTGATCTATGGTACTACTATCTAAGAGCATTTTTAAACCGGGAAAACTGTGAAGTGTAACATTTTTCAAAAATTTGCTTAATTTCGAAAACACTCAATTACTGGCCACACGAGTTTGGATTTTTTAAATTATGTAGGTTCATAAAGCTAAGAACGATCTACAATTTCTCTGCGACGCCTTCTATAAATTTTTGAAAATTGAAAATTTGTGCTCCTTTATTTAATACACGGCGGGCGATTACTGCTTAAGCTAAATATAAAAATTTTAATTTTCACGCATCTTAATAATAATTAAGCGAACGAGCGGCACAGTGCATGTCCGAATGATCTAATCATGTGTACCTAGTAGTCTAACTCTTAAATTACATATTTGCGGAAACAAAAAAGTTAAATTGTTTTTAATTTAATAGTATCGGAAAGTCCAATTTTTACTTTCCTATACTTTCAGTATAGGGAAGTATTGATTTCATGCAAAATTTCAAAGTTGAGATTTTAACGGAAATAGTAGGGGGGGTCCATGGCCCCCAAAAAAGTAATTTTTATAATGTCTGTCTGTGGGTGGGTGGGTTACGCTCCATATCTCCGGAACGGCTGGACCGATTTTGATGTGCTTTGGAATGAGGGGGTATATCAAAAATTCACCGACAAAATAAGTTTAAAAAAAACCGAAACCGGAAGCGGAAGTTAGACATGTTTTTTTGGTAGCATTTTTTTCAGAAACTGAATTTTGAAAATTTTAATAGTGGAGATTAAAGAAGGCCTTAGGACAAATCAAACGATGATTTACCGAACTCTCTAGCTTTAAAATGGCGGCCGCTACGAATTTTTGAACATTTCGACTTTACCGCCTATTTACTCAAAAACCAGTTATCTGATTGGAATCAACTACATCTTGTTTGGTAGCCCTTCAAGGGTACTATACCATGAAATATAATTAATTTTGAAAATATCCAAACGATCGCAATGACATCACTCCAAAATTTTGGAATGTTTCAAAAAAATATTTCTCAAAAACTGCCCACACGTTTTTGTTCAAACTTTTTAAGCTGATAGAGATAGGTATCTGCTACAACTTTATTTTTTGCTCATTGCTATAATTTCACTGTGACGCCTCTGTGAATTTTTGAAAATTGAAAATTGGTACCCTTTTATTTATTTAACGGGGGCAATAAAATATTTCTGTTAAAGCAATATAGCTCATCATTGATAGCAACATCCGAATATCATAATATTTTTTTGATACTTTAAAATTTAGGGGGGCTACTGTTCCCCCTCCCCCCAAAATTTTCGCTACAAAATTAAAAAATTGATTTCTTCTTTTGTTTGCTCTAGGAGAATCTTTTTACAAAAAATCAAAAATCGAATTTTTTGCTTCTTAATAATCTTTTTGTCCTTAGAAGAATTTCACATACTTTCTACAGCAGTTGTATTCTTCTACTAGTCGTTTAATGTTCAATGTAGGCTAACTTTTTTATTTTAATAGATAGACTCGCAAACCCAAGAGCAAAGTTGTAGGGCAAATTCTTCTCGATTGTATTTAAGAAAAAAACTTGAGTTTCCAATTTTAATATGGCGGCCACGGTAAAAAATAACTTTTTTTTAATGGAAACGTGGCATTTTGGCTTTAAAATCAGAAAGGTTTTGAAATTCTAAATACAAATTAATAAGAGTAATTTCTTGCTAAAAATAATACTTCTCGAGTTATTAATATATTTTCAAATATCAATTTCCGCGCTTCCTTTGATTCAGTCCGAATATTTTACCCAACCTTATGCTTGCAGTGCAGCGGGCGGTCTTTCTTCAACCGCTTCAAGATGTTACAACTTATAAGAACTATTTACTTTAACTAGTCGTGTCTAGACAGGTGTATATCGAAAGTGTTGGAAAATATAAAACAATGTATTTAAATGTATAGAAAAGTCCAGGCGAAGTGTTTCGCTCATTTTTCTTTCTATGGCGCTGGTTACTGTAGCGCCTTTTAATGGAAGCTTACGTAAGCTTTTGAAAGTGGATCTATTTTGAAATTGCATGACATCTACAGTAATTTGACGGAAGCATTTGTCCTTCCGTTTTTGGTTTTTAATCTCAAAAGTACGTTTTTTAAAAATCATAAATCAACTTTTTTCTCACTAAAAATGGTCAAGCGCTACCAGTTTACGTCTTAATTACTTACTCTTCGAGGGCTGCAAAAAAAAACGTAAGTGGAAAATAGCTGTTTTGAGCAAAATGCGTTTCTGTGTTTGCAAGGAAGTTTATACTTTAACGGCGCCGAATAAGCAACTGTATGCTATTTGACTTATTACATTTATAAAATACAATGAGTTATGCTTAAGATCATACATTTACTTTTTGAAATTGTCTGAAACATAGGCATTTAATTCAGTTTTAAAATTCCCTCTGAATGTCAAAATTGTTTTATTTGATGAAAAATATTAATACTACTGTTTCCATTTTCATTGGCGGTTAAGTTATTGTAACATTCCTGATGATGCTCCGGGATGGTACTAGTAGCACACAATTCTTTAATTTCAGTGCTTTTATGGGAAGTGCTCCATTTCCATTATAGTATTTTTGACTTTCTGAAAAATTATAGAA
Organism: Ctenicera cuprea; assembly: GCA_958336395.1. Lineage (NCBI taxonomy): Eukaryota > Metazoa > Arthropoda > Insecta > Coleoptera > Elateridae > Ctenicera > Ctenicera cuprea. The sequence goes on along the minus strand of OY284489.1, from coordinate 27,775,025 downwards.
TTTTGACTGATCCATTTCAATTACATGATATCTGGATTGTTCAGAAGCCATTTGAACGGCTGTATACCAGCCCGATGAATGGAAAATGTTTACATTTTCTGCCTTTCATTCAACATGGGCCTGCACAGAATCAAATTCCATTTTCAAATGGCTTAGTTCAAAAAACAATTGTGTAATTTAGGGAATGTGTAAATTATGCACAGAGTAGAAAATCAGCGATGTGACATTGATGTTTCGATTCTAGCCGTCATATGTATCAGAAACTAAAAAACTGGGGGTTACCATCAGTCTCTTTTTGAAGGTAATCTCATAAACACGAACCCATTTCTATGAGGCCCTTTTGGCAATCACTTCATGCCACATTAACACCCTGCATGTTTTGACGCTGCGTTTAAATTGTTAAGTTTTAGACACGGTATGTCATTTTATAAAAGAATTTCTTATTATTGGACTTGGGAACGTAACACACAGTTTCTAAATCGAATTCTGCGAACTTACATTGTTCTTGAATGGCATTATTTTGAACAGTATTTTTTAGAGATCTAGCTGCATCTTTTCTTTTAAGATGGTCTTCGTATTCTTCTTTTTCAAGCTGTTTTTGCTCGTTGTTTAAGTTGTTATATCAATATTACCATTTACTTTCGGTTTAGACCGCGTTGTCATTTGGGGATTACACCCAGCAAAATCAGGTAAGGATCGACCTGTAGCTTGTCTGCCTTTACAAGCATTTGTTCTAAAGGTTTGATCCATTGTTGTTCGTGGGCCCTGCCTTCCTAAACAGGGCCGTGTGCTTCGATTATTTATAATCTCAGATGCAGAACACCTACAACAAGAGAAAATTCATCTCTTGATGTCGTTACAACAAAACGGTTATGCAGTCACAGAAATTCACAGAGCAATCCGTAATGCGGAACAGCCCAAGGCTGAGGAGGTACTGGCACCTCCGGAAGGCTTAGCTTTTTTAATTTATTGTAAATAAAGCTTTTTTTACCCTACAGTCCAGGCATTACTGATAATATAGGACATGTTCTTAGAAGGTACAGCAAAAAGACAGTCGTTAGGACTAATTAAGCTCTGGGAAACGGTTTCAAATCCGCAAAGGACGAAATCACAAATTTAAAATTAGCCGGGATCTACATTCACCATTCCTTGCTCTTGTGGTTCAAACTACATCGGACAAACTGGTCGTTCCATTGAGTTAAGATTGCGAGAGCACAAAGGCTGAACATACTGGTTTAACTGGGCATAAGATGGACTTTGACAATGCTTGAGTACTCGCCAGAGCATCTCATTACTTCCCTCGTATTACACGTGAAGCAATTAAATTTGAGAAACAACCTAACAATATAAACAGACAGGATGGTTTTAGACTCAATAAAGCTTGGACGCCAGTAGTTTATCCTCTAAGGACTCGTAAGCATCATCGATCTCACGATCACGCTCCACGGGATCCGTCTTCGCTTAACGGTGACATCCAACCGGAACGCCGCCGTTCTGCCCGACTGGCTCAAAGGGGTTTAAATACCTCCGTTTTCCGAATTTGAATTCAGTGCTCCAGTCACTTTGATGATGCAAACTGTAATGTCTTGCGAAACGTTAGTTTTTATGGTTCCACAAACAGCTAACAGACATAAATCGGTTAAGTATTTTAGTCCTTCAAAAAACAAAATACTTTAATATTAAATCTTTGTCTGCCTTAAGGTTGAAATAATCTAAGCACACGACTCTGTTTAGGAAGGCAGGGCCCACGAACAACAATGGCTCAAATCTTTAGAGCAATTCCTTGTAAAGACAGAAAAGCTACAGGTCGGTCCTTACCTGAGTATGCTGGGTGTAATCCCCAAACGACGACGCGGTCTAAGCCGAAAGTAAATTGTAATATTGACAGTTCGAGAACCGCGAGAGCCTCAAAGAATATAAGTTGTTATAGTCAAATCATTTGTCGCACATGTCCTTTCTCGGTACATGAAAATCAAAATTGAATTTAAATTTAAAAATGTTACGATAACGTTAAAAGATTCCGGCTGCATATCATATGCAAAGCAATGTTCCCGATACAGATCATACATTGTCTGTAGATTTAGATCTGGTGCTAAATACTGCTTGTTGGTGCCCTTTCGGCAGTAATAATAATATCAATAATAATAATATTGAACATATATCGAAATAATTACAATGAAAATATAACAATGAATGACGGGGCACTGTTGGAAAAGAGTTTATATGGTCAATAGTTATTTATATCGCCTCTTCTGGTCCCTTATTTTATGACGGATTAAGGCTTTGTCAAAATGGGGGACAATGTTATGGCGATTTCTTTTCAAAATTATATTTCTTACAAAAGTGTTGGTAACAATTAGGCAGTCAAGAAAAATCAGATCTTTGAAGATCTAGAAGAAACCTGTTTGTCTGTTGTTTGAGATATAACTTTCCCCTTTTTATCGTTTTGCTTTTCGGACATTTTTTTCCCATTCGGTTGGATCAGCAATTTTACTCCTTTTTAATTTAGGTGTTTGTGCCTTTTGAGTTCCTTCATTGTCATTGGCATTACTTAAACCTAATCTTGATGAACCTCGTCACTTATTTTTTGCGTGTCTCTATCTGATTCCGACTTTTCAATGTTAGAATCTAATTTAATGTGTTGTATTTCAATAAAAACAAATATCAGTGACCAGTATCTAACCATCTTCTGAAGACGCGTCTATTTCTTTGGGAACAAAAGTTGGGTCCTCTATGGAATTTGAAACGTCTGAAAACTTAGCACCTCCATTTTTATCTTCGAAATTCGGATATGGGGTTATGTATTATCCATTTGATCTGTGAACGGTTAATATTATAAACATTAAAATGTTTTATAATAAGAATACCAGAAGTAATTGCTAACAATTAATACCTAAACCAAAAACTTTAATATTAAAACATACCTATCAGTGTAGACGCTTCCTGATTAAACATTTATTTTTCCGAGGTATGTCTTCAAGTTGCTTGTTACTCACATTTGTTATAATTTGAGAACAGCGTGTATCCTCTGAAAGCAAAAAAATTCGCCATTGCACCACTAGCACATAATTCTTTAGTGATATTATAATAGTTGTTGATTCCTTACCATTTCTTTATGTATTGCGCCGCTAACGAAAGGATTTTCTTACTTCTTTCAGATATCCTGCTTATATTTATTATTTATATTATATTAAAATAACTGATTTCGTAATAACTGCAAAAATACACTAAACTACCGGTCACATTTTTAAGGTTAGAATTACAGAACACTAGAACAACATAGGCGTAAGACACTAAACAAGCTGTAGCGCAAAAATGTAAGTACACATACGTTTTTGTGGGTCATTCAAAAATGTTCACAAAAGTGTAGGAGTTCCGTTTGTGTTTCTCCACCTAAAAACGATTATGGTGACACCGAAACCGAGCCCTCGTCTTACTCTTCTTAATTAGCGTCTAGCCGGTCAATGCTTACAACTGATCCTACTTCTTATTGGTGCTTTCATGACTTACGCACTTTCCTTACAGATTAATTGGCAAGTACAGTTTTTATTCATTTCTTGAAGAAAATGCATTTCTTGGTTACTTTTCGAGGGTACTTCCCAACCGTGTTCAACTTGAGTAATTAAAGACGGATCCAAATCTTGCATACTATGTCGAGAACGAATATCTTTTAATTTACTACTAATTTTTCTTTTATTTACCACAATTAGCTTGTCTATACAAATCTCATAATTGCTGCAATTGCATTGTCTTGTCTTTTGACATTTTTGCCTTTTAAATAAATGTATTTTATGGTCTTGTGCATCCGCTCTAAATGCATATTTGTGTTTATTCCTGCATGCAATCTGAAGCAATACGCCCAATTTTGGTAGTTATTTAAATAATTATATACCTTTAAAACAACAGCAAAGGTATTATTTTGTTGATCAAGGGAAATTCAGTTTCACTTTACACTTTTATTAACTTTCCACTTTCGATGTCGCATTGACAAGCTAATAACAAACACAACACGGCACAAAGCGCGCCGATATTAAACGAAAGTGCGCAAGTCATGAAAGCACCAATAAGAAGTACGATCAGTTGTGAACGCTAGTTTCTTCTTAACGCTGTCTAGTCTGTCCATGCCTAGACCAACGCATACAGTTTAGTGGAGCGTGACTGAATAACACAGCTACCTGTCGAAATGAGTCGGCCTTTTCTTCAGAACTTTCATTCTCAGTGCAGGGGTAAGAATGGTGAGATGTTATTGTAGTCAATAATGGCTTATAAAACGTTAAAACTGAAATACTTTTGAATATGATAAGTAACAACGCGACAATATCTAAAGTATAGCAAAGTCTAGGCGAAGTGCTTCTCTTATTTTTAAATTTAGTTGTAATGGAAATTTAAATTAACACCCTGTTAAAAATTAACTGAAACATTATAATACACCCTTATTTTTTTTATTTAAACATTTCTTGCACCTTTGTTCGATATTTCTAAATGGAAGCTTATAAAAGTTCTGTGGTGTGGCTATAATGCTTAATCATTTTTTCGTTTGCTCAAAAATAGTAGATGCAGTATATACATACATTGTATTGGTTTTGGTGCAAAATAATTTAAAGGTAAATTACGTGTAAAATATAAAACCACAAGTAAAAAATTTTATGTTAAAATATTACTTTAATTTTACAAACAAGAAAGCATACATTCGTATTTTGAATTTAAAAAATTGGGGAAATCACATTTTCTTTTGTTTTTCATCTACGAGTTCGTACAGGAAATTATTATAGTCGTTTTCTTTTATTACTGCGAGTGGTATTTAGTCGTTCTGCTATTACTTGATCCCGGCGCTCTATTTCTTCTTTACTTGCTTTCCGTAGGATCTATAAATTGTGAAACCATGTCAAGTGCTTTGTATATACATACGTTAATTGTTTTTTAAATAATTTAAATACTGCTAGTATGTTCCGAAACTGTTACCTATAAGAATTATGTCAGAGTAACCCGGACAACTGGGGCAATCATAACTAATACTGCTCTGTCATTTTTCTGCGCTTACGGCGCTGCTATTATCACTAGAAGCATCAGCAACATAAACAGCAGCATTCCACCATATACACAATAAAGAAGTATAAATATGAGCAGTCATTAAAAACGTATCTTATATTGTTAAATTTGTTTATATGATGATGCTGATACTATTAATGCTCCTTGGGAGGTTTTTAGCGATAATGAACTGTCGGCACAGCAAAGTGCACACGGTGTATTGATGTTTTAACTGGTTCGAACTAGCAAGATGGTAATTTATCGACCAGTGGCAGTGTTAAGGGCGTATCGCAATCTAAGCAATGCTGTCGTACAATCCAGAATTAAAATTTGATAACGAACTAAAAGCACACTTAACTGCGGATTAACAACATTTGAAGAAAAAAACAGAATCCTTTCACACAAGTAAAGTAAAACCAGATAGGTATTTGGATAGCTGCGCTATTATCACTGGTAAACTGGCACTGACAATCTCTGTTTATCACTGATGTAGATAGCTTAGTTATCCAATTACGCATCTGGTACCTATTAAGTTACTTGTGTGGAAGAGTGTTGTGTTTTTCATGTGATAATGAAGGTACATATAAGTAGTTCTTTAATGTAAATTTGTCTGTTACTCTTTTGATATCCTAGGTTTATTTAAAAAAAAATGTAACCTTGCCACTGCTCTAAACTTATTAAAAATATTAAAAACATGTGTTTAAATTACATTTTCAATACACTTATCGATAACCCGTGTCGGATACTCTTTAGAAGTTTTAGTTTTACATATTGGGCAAAATTGTCTTTTCTTCCGCCATTGCATGATGCAGTGTTTGCAATACGTATGTGAACAAGAAAGTGTCACGGCTTCTATAAATAATTCTGCACATATAGTACATCGTAATTCATCTTCATTTTCCAAATTGTTTGACAGTGGTTCAGTGATTGGATTTTTATTAAAATCTGTAGAATTTTTAGATACGTGTGGCTTCTCAACCACGGAGGTGACAGTTGTTGAAGTTTGTTGAACAACTGCTGGCCGTTGTGGAGTAGCTGATGTTACAGGTTTTTTAACAAATCCTACATCTTGTGGACACGTAGTAAGACTTTTCTTGGTTTGCTTAATTAGTTGCCGTTGCTGAACAATTGGTGCTGTGGTTTTTTCAATTTTTCCAACGGATTTCGTTTGTTGTTTTCGAACAATAGGTTGTTGATCCATTTGTAGATGTGGTTTATTTTTTGAAGTTGTAGGGTGTCTTATGCCGTCCATCCTAGTTAATGAATATACAATTAATATCGACGTTTATTTCAGACATGGTAAGTGGAACTCAAAGTATTATGTATTATTCACATAGCTTGTCGAGTACATTAAAAATTCAAATCTTTTCTTTACACTGTGAATTTTATATTATACTAATTTTAACTAGACAATTACGAACATCAGTCAGAAACTCTAAAAACTGCGAACTTCAGATTCAACCTTACTGGCAAAATTGTTACTTAAAAACTATAAAAAATAATAATATAAATTTTACCTTATCAAATACTTACTGATATATAAATTTGTAAGTACTATTGCGTATATAAATAAATAAACATTACTACAAATTTTCTAACTAAATACTGAATTTGAAAATGTCAAACGTTTGAAACAATTATTTAAAATGCAACAAGCACGGCTTACTCTATTATCAAAAATACACACAGCTTTTTTTTACTTATTGATTTCATGAAAGTTTTAGACTATAAGATGTTGACAGAGATTCATGTTTTGGACACCCAGAAACTCAAAACAGTTTTTAAAAATGTCCTCGAGTTGGTGGGTTTGTATATATGTGGGTGGGGGGGACGCCTAATAATTCAAACGGATGGTTCGCTTTTGAAGTGATTCATCGACAATATTAGTTTATCAAAAAAAAATCTGAAAACTGAAACGGAATGTATTTGTTTCGCGTTTTTTTCAAAAATACAATTTTCTGAACTTGTTTACGGAATCTGATAAAAGGCGCAAATCCAACGCTTTTTTCTGAACTTTGATCTTCAAAATGACGGCAGCTATGATTTTTTCAAATTAATCTTCAAAACGAGTTGCTAGATCGACATAAAGTTTAATTATTAGAGACCTAGACGAACACAATGTTACTGCGTTCGAGAATATTTTAAAACATTAAAAATTTTGATGTAATAAATACGTTTTTCAACATTTTGAAAATTAGCCAACAAATATTGCTCAAAAACTGGCTATAGGATTTTTTTAATTTTGTAGGTTCATTTTTGATTTTTTTCTTACCCCTCTATTTTATACATGTAATACGACAAAGCATTTCTTTTTAAGCTAAATTACTTATGAGTAATATTAGAATAAAATTCACAACTTAATTTTTAGTCGAAGTCGTATTTAGGGGGTTTATTTACACCTTTCCTTTGAATTTTTGGCTGGTAATCTTTGCTTTATTGTCTGTGGTTTTCATCCAATGAATTTTATTTTAGCAATCTATTTTTTCTCACTAAAAACTTTGTTTCTGAATACCTGACAACACGCTTAGAGCTATGTCCTAGCTTAAAGCAGATTTTAGTCACTTAATTCACTCCACGGTTCGGACGGGAAACGCGTTATCGTAGTTGGCACGTCAAACGTTGGTACAAACATACTTTTGAAAATATGATATCTAACCAAGTATAGGAAATTCCCTTTGAAGTTTTTTGCTCATTTTTAGAGTTACCATATTGCCTACATCTTTTTCAATTTTTTAACGTATTAAAAGTTAATATTAACCAGTCACTGGGCTCGCGAGGCCCGCAACCGCGGGAGGACCTGAGCATTCTAGGGCGTTTTGAGGGCTTCAAACTTCTACATCATTTACCTTAACACAGCTTTAACATTAACTGTAACTTCAATTAACTTACTACATATTATAATACATGCTATGTTATCTTTATATTATTATATTAAGTTTAGCTTCCACAAAATTCAATTTTTCATCGACATAATATACAATGTTGCGTTTTATTTGCGAAAAAATGCTTTAATTTAAAGTCTCACATAAGACGCCTCTTTTCTCCTATTTTGCTTGTTTCGCTCGTGGCGTGTGAATGAAAATATTAGTGCGGGGGGGGGGGGGCACAAATTGTAGCCACGGAACCACTTGATTGGAGATTTTTATTATTTTAGCTTTAGTTCATGAACCATTCCGCCACAGCAATGAAAGCCTTTCATTTAAGGGGAGTTTAAGTCTCTCTTAAATTTTTCTGAACCCTAAATAATATGTTGACTGTTATGGTTCACAGAAAAAATTTTTTTTTTTATTTTCGACCTATTTCTACTTACAATCGGCTCAGCGTGCAATAAGTAAATCAGTAGAGTTACTTAGTGACAAGTAGGGTTGCAACGAATATTCGGTTTTTATCCGTTATCCGGCCATTCGGTTTGGCCGGATAATATGAAATATCCGGGCGGAGATTTTTCTTCAAGTAAAAGAGATTATGCATGCAATTTAACTTGGAAGTATAGACCAAAATAATGTAACTTTTTCAGTTACCTTTTGCATGTGTATTATTATTTCATACAGTTTTGATGTAGTTATGTAATCATGGCAACGAATATAAAATAATATAATATCTAGTTATCAATTTTCTAGTAATTTTCTTTCTCATCCAGTTTACTATAGATAGATAGATAAGGAATTGTGAGTTGTGTATTTCCACGACTTTAACATAAGGACGATGCATGAACCGCTTGTTGCTATGATATGCAGGTCTCAGTTTTGCAGTACATGTGACAAAGAGATACGAGACAAGGAACCTATAAAAAACACCCGATCGTCAATCGCCAATATTTTATTTAAATGTCGAGAAAACTATATATGTTAGGTTATGTCGGTTGATTTCTTGATGGTGTCGGATCTATTACGACAGAACACATTTAAGTTTTAACAATTGTTGAAAATTATTAATGCTTGTAATTACAATCTATTTCGTTGGCAGATTTCGATGCTTAATTGTGAACAAAAAACAATATTAGAGCGAATCAGCACATCCTTGAAATAGTACATTTAGTAGTTTTCTTGTCTCGGTGCTCTCTCTCTCTCTAAAACACTAAAGAGTAAGACCATAGTGTTCGTGCATTGCATACTCTTTAAGGATATATTATGCTTTGTGATTAAAACCTAAATTTTACTGCATTTAAGCTGAAACTACTTCGAAAGTAAAAACTGTGCCGGATAATCAGGTATCCGGCTATCCGAAGCAACCGGATACCGAATATCCTTTATCGGGCATTTTGAAAAAGTACTGCTCGCTGCATCCCTAGTGACAAGGGAAGTAGCCGTCCATCGACGACTCTAGCTTTAACTAAATACAATTTTGTTTAAGTTTCATTTTAGATTAATACATATGAAGATATTATATGTATATACGAGTAACATAATTTGAAATGGATTTAGTTTAATTAATTACCTAATTAAGTGAATCTTTAGGGCAGGTCTAGTGTATTTTGTCTTTTTAGTCTACGGTTCTGGTTACTATTGTCTAATAGGTTTAGCACTAGCTTGTCTAATAGGTTTAGCACTAGCACATTTGAGTGGTGTTGTAACTTATCGATGTCCTTTCTCTAGGTAACACTGGAACATCTTTCACAGAACACATTTTAAGGTCATTTTCTATATCCACGTTAGTAATATAGTGCGCTGCGTTGGTCATAATTTGGAGCAACTTGGCCTAGAATCTTTCAATATTTGAGACAGGCGGTACCACGCCATAACTGGATGCCATGCATCCACACTGGCTTAAATATTACTTTGTATAGAATTAGCTTGTTGTCAAGTGAAAGAGGAGAGTTTCTTCTTACCAGCCAGTAGTGTTTTATGAGTTTTTCGATTTTTCTATATATGGGTTCTGTACGATGCAGTTTCATTTGGCGGCTTACCGTGTTTTTGGATGAGGATAACTTTGGCAACTTTCTACTGCGCTGGGAAGTTTCTCTGCACTGCATTGCAGATAAAAGTAATCATCAGCAGCCTATATTTGAGTAGTTCCTTCAAGATGCGCTCTGTTATTAAATCATATCCAGGTCATTTTTTCGCTTTCAGTCTATTTATCATGGTTTTAATTTCAGTCATGGGGATGAGTTTTATTGGTAGTAGAGCTGTAGGGTAGCCTCCAAGCAGTTTTCGACCTCTTGATTGATGTTATTTGCCTGATTCCCCGGTAGTAGGGTAAATACGTTCTTGAGATGTTGGGCAAAGACTTTGGCCCAGGATCCGCCAGCTTTTCGTATTGGTGGGTGGCAGTGCCCTCTGGGGCTGTTTGAGACGCTTAGTTGCCTTCCATAAAGAGTATTCAGTGCTTTCGGATGCTGTGCTATGTTGGCTGTTGGCTCATAGAAAAATGAAACACGAACTTATAAATATATTGCATGAATGGCAATGAAACCTGATCACATCATTTAGATATATTCATCCTAGCAAATAGACCCAGCGTTTGCTCGGCCCACAAAACATAACTAGGTGTAACGTACTCAATTTGTTTTTTAATTTTTTTTTCAATCCTTAACCCAGAAAATTCGGGTTTTTTGAGTTTTCTAGTTAATTGTAAACCAAGTCCTAGTAGCGTCTAACATTTTTTAGTTTTTAGCTTATCCCGGTATGGCGCGAAATCCAAAGCCCATCTGACCATTCTTTTTGAAGGCATGTTATTGTAGTCTATTATTATAGATGATCAAGAAAATTTTAGGTAGGGTTGTCCATGAAAATCAAAACCCATGCCGAATCTTAATTCACACAACCAGAAGCAGCACAAAAAGGAAATGTGTGCCGAGCATGCAAGTTCTAAGTGAAACTTCTTAACGTGTTCTCACTGAAATTGTTTTTGAATTCTATTATTTAACAGAAAACGAAATTCGTAATCAGCAGCCACAAAACCTTTCGAATACCAATTTTCATGCACATCGGACAACGTTACGAAATAATTCCGCCATCTTAGATTTTATAATTTAGATCCTGGATTCATAATTAGGAGCCCTAAAACTCCTCGAATACCAATTTTCATGAACATCGGATAACGGCACGAAATAATTCCGCCATATTGAATCCGCCGTCTTGAATATTATAATTTAGATTCAGGATTCGTAATTGACAGGCTGACAGCCTCAAAACCCCTCGACTTTCAATTCTCATGCACATCGTATAACGTTATGTAATAATTCCGCCATTTTGAATTTTATAATTTAGTCGTGCAAATCGGATAACGTTATGCCGTTGTAATGCTAACCTGGAAAAAATAAAATTCGTTTGTAAAATGTATCGAATGCATGAATTCAGTTAGAGGTTTGCATATAAGCAATCTCATTTCCCAAGATTTGCGGAGATTAACAGATTCAAATCCACCATATTTATTTTTTAATTGTGCACTGATAGTTTTCGGTTTAGAAATTGTATAAAAACTAACTTCCCCGCTGATTTCAGATATTTTTTTTTTTTTTACTTTGATAATCGTACACCCAGAAATTAATAATAATTTTAATTTAACCTCCCATTACTGAAATACTTAACTTTATACCTTCTAAACTGACTTAATTACGTTAACACTGTATATTACTATCAGAAGAGGTACTACATATGGCAGCCATGACTAAAGTACCAATAAATTTCTCTAGGCTGGTTAAAATTTGTTCCCTGTAGCGGTCTGTTTTTGGAATCACCGTATCAGAGCTATTTTTACCAAGCTATACTGCATTGTATAGACGCTATTCGTTTAGTTCGACCGGCGCTAATTTTATTATTTTGCAAAACTTGTCAGAAACTTGACAATTTGGTGTTTTTAAGCTCACTTGGTTATTAAACAATACGCGCGCTATAACAGAACAATATTTAAGCATATTTTCATCTGCGATTGTTTTACCGTTGTCGGTAAAATATCTTTTATTCCTTTTTTCGTAAACAGCGTACTGGCACTAGGCGCTTGAACTGATTGTTCTAGGAAATAATGGCGGCATGTCCGGTACATGGTTTTCGTTATGCACGATCGCATGTTGCACCTTCCGGCAAAGAAGTTTTACTTCAAAAAATATTTTTCGTATGACTGCTTGACTGTATGAATTATGTTTCGGCATGAGTAGTGTTTTCTACGGCTAACCCTTGTCTACAATGTTTATCATCATGCTGTAGTAGGCAAAATACCTTTAAAGCTCATTCATCAAAATGCGACAAGTTGTTGTTTACGATGTATTGTTTACCTACTTCAGATATATTCCAAAAAGTAAAATAGTCTCAAACTGCGTTCACAGATGTCCAGAAATTAATTACATTTGCGTAAGTATCTAAAATATGGAACTGAAGCGAATGCAACTTCAAGCTCCTGCCTTAATTCTATTAGAAAATATCAACAATTTTTGTTAGTATTCGCTTCTTGACGTTACACAGGGTAGGGCAAATGTATGAAGTATTGATTATGGTAGCATAAATAATAATAGTATACAAATGTTTTTATTATACCTGCATCATAATCCTTGTAAATCAAACTAAGAAGCATGCGTAAAACATTAAAACACCCCGGTGCTTTAAAGTTGCTAAGCAACAATGACGTCATCAATTTTGAAGCAACAAATTACAAACACGCGAAAAAAAATTCGAATTCACATAGCAACATAAACAACAAAGAATGCTAACCAATCTCCAGGTAAATGATATGACGTCACATCATAGACTACTATGCAAGATGAATCAAAATCAAAATGCTGCTTCCTAGCTATATTCTTCTTATTTTCTAGATTATGATGCAGGTATAATAAAAAATAGCGTATAAGAGCCTTTAAAGCACTGCTCCGTTAAAAGGCACTCGGCTTCGCCTCGTGTTTTTAAACCCGTCGCGCGTGCTTTAAAGGCTTGCTTATACACTTGTATTATAACATACTATTTTATGTGACATCAAAAACAATATTTTTGTTTTTTTTTGTTACAAAATGCGCGTTGCCTTGTCACCCTGGCCTGCTTTAACTAAAAATTTTTTGCTTTTTTTCACAACTTTTATTACGCATGGTTCTGAAAATTTTAAATTGTTAAAATATGAGAAAGAAATCTGTCGAATAACACAGAAAAATGTGATTTATGTAAAAAGATGGCAAACAGTATGATAAGCAATTGTTATTAAAAAAACAGTAAATGAATGTTTACACTTCTACAAATAATATTCCAAACGTTTGCCTGACCCTTTATATGCAAAGTATTGCGTATGATACTAAAAAGACAACGTATAGTACAGTGGCGTTCCGTGGGTTTAAAATTTGGGTAGGCAATGGCAAAAATTATTTAACATTAAGATTAAAAAGTCAAAAAATTACGGCAACTCCAATTTACCAAGACCTGTTGTTAAAGGAATTAATTTAGGCATGGAATTCTTATTAAATTTCACTTTGTCATTATGGACGTTAATTTGATAACGCAAACCTTCGTCTGAAGCCAAGTTAATGCGTGCTTTGTCAAATAATTTCAATCTAATAATTAATAGCAGACAAATGTTCTTTGGTCGACGCACGTTTTGTGTTTGCATCTGGAAGATGTTTTTTAATAGAGTATGCTGTTTTAGACTATATGTTTAACGGTTAGTTATGGATGAAAATAGTAAGAAATTTCAGCAAAATTGTTATTTTTATCATTGCTACCAGTTAGCCAGTCCATTCTTTTATACCATTCAATATTAAACAATCAAGATTTCTTCTTACTGTCTGTCTGTAACAGCCCTAGTCATTTTGAAGTACATCACCCATGATTTTTTATTTCTATTTGTTTTTCCTAAGAGCATCCATTAAATTTTTCAACGAGATTTTTCATATTTACTGCAAATTTACAGACTACGTATGAAATAATCACAATAACTGCCGCTGACCGGCGCAGAGGCCGTGCTTTTGCCTTGCTTATTGCGTTGTGGAATCCCTACTACTTCTTTGCGCCATCTGATCATTACATTATGTCATTATTTGTATGAATGTGCATGCGAACGTATTAAGAATAATAGATTGGTTAATTTTGTGTCGTAGCTGGAATCTTTTGGCCCAATAAGCTCGGCCTTAGCGTATGCGAAACTGTGTTCAAACGCAACGTTCTATTTATTTGCCGCCTAATTTTTAATGTTACGCGGTTGTGTTAAAAAGTAAAAACTTTGTAAATTTAGCTTTTTTTATTGAAAGTTCTAATTTAATTTTTTTTTTAAATTTATGGGTAGACACTGCCTACCCTGCTTAATAGAACGAATCGCCACTGGTGTACTATAATAGTGTTTTTACTCTAATGATTATTTAGTTTTTATCTGAAATTGTGTGGTATAATGCATAAAATAAATAAAGGATGCTATATAAATAGGTATTTGAAACTCATCAAAATAGAGCGAGAAAACTACTTACTTCCTCGAATTATTCCTAAATTATTCGAACTCGTTACAAAGGAACGCTATTATTTGTTGATAGTAACAAAAATAATTAACATGTAGCAACGATACCAGTGCACGTGTTAACTGAAATAATTATTATGTAATTATTATAATGTGTAAAAGATAAAGAATTTCTTGGAAAATATTAAACGTGTTGTAGTTTGTCCGTTATCACTAACTTTTACAACCAGCTAATGAAGTCTAATCTTAAATTATCAGTTATCTTTTTTAACGACTTTGCACTTACTGGACCACCACTGAGTATCCAAGTTTAGTGTTTCCCAACGCATTAAAAGAATGTGGAAAATATATAAATAGCCAAGAATCTATAAAAATAGATATGAAAGGAAACTCATACAAGTAGAAACAAAAGAAATGAGTCAAGAAATATAGCATAGCTTAAAAATAATGCAGTATGATGATGGGTGAACAAGTTTTATGTGAAAATTTAATTCATATGAAAATAATTTTTCATTTATGACAGTTTGATATTGTTTGCGTACTATACGGAAATGTACAGTATTTCTGCATGCTTTTTCATTTAAGAAAGTGGAGCTTTTCCAAATAGCAATACTTTTCTGCATAGAATTGCTTTTCAAGGTAGAATACAGCATTACTACGTTTTTCGTTATCATGTTAAACAAACTACTATTCTTTCATTGTTTTTTAAATTCAAAATCTGTGAAGTAATATATGATATTTTTCTATTCAAATTTTCAATTTTTTATTCATTTTTGTCGAGTACACGAAAAAATGTTGTGTGCAAAACGTAGGAATAGTGACACTTTTCCATACTTGTTACACAAATAACTATTTATATATAAAAATCTGTGGTACGAACTAAGTTCCGACAAAATTTTTCTTTTGCATGGCCAACTTTAACTAAAATTTCTTTGATGATACTGTATTTTTAAGTGAAATATATTGAATGTTTAAAAATATGTTCCAAATTTCCAAAGTTGTAGTGTTTATAGATTTTTGATGCGATTAAAATGTGCGAAGTTTGATTACCGCTTATACGTGGGTGTTGTGTTGGTTGCGTGTAGCGCTGTTCAGCTCTGCGATATTCATGTTTTACAAACGGCACAATAGCGAATGACAACTCAATTTGAATAATTAATGTTTATCAGTTTTATATCCGCGTGATCATAAGTTGCGAAAAATATAAATTAGTACTAGATCAGATATTGCTGAAATTTACTTGATAAAAAATACAAAATGAATTTATTTTTAAGCTTAAATGATATATATGTAACTGTCACATTATATTTGCGAAAATGCCTATTTCACGTAATCGGCAAAATTGTGCCTATTACTTGAAATAGGCCGACAAAATGCTTTTATTTAAAAAAAATGTTAAAGTTGTACCGACTACTTCAATCGGCAATTATCAGTGGCGTAACTAGGCCAATGCAGTTGCACTGGGATTCGAGATTAAAAGGGGACCAAGTTCAAAGTTTTTTTTTTAATAAAAAAATATGTAATAGGAGTATTTAATAGAAAAAAAAATTAACATTGTTATTAAATGAGTGAGCGCATTGAACAAATGTAACTTTTTTATTATTATTATATAATGATTATTACTATTATTATAATATAACTGACTATACAAGGATGTCCAGAAAAACATCCCTGGCAAAAACAGCCGAGATTAAAAGGGGCTCAAGTTCAAAGTATTTTTTTTTAATAAAAAAAAAGGATAGAAGTATTTAATAGAAAAGAATTAATTATTTTGTTTAATGAATGAGTGCATTGATCAAATTTAACATTTTTATTATTATTATAATATGATTATTATTATTGTTATTATTATAATATAACTGACTATAAAAGGACGTCCAGAAAAACATCCCTTGCAAAAACAGCCTGAGATTAAAAGGCGCCTATGTTCAAAGTATTTTTTTAATAAAAGAAAATGTAATGGAAGGATTTAATAGAAAAAAAATTAAATATGTTTTTAAGGAGTGAGTGCATTAAACAAATTTAACAGTTTTATGATTATTATTATTAAAATATGACAGAAATACTGCTCTGGCAAAAACAGCCCGGAAAAATTCAGGGGTTGAAAAGCCCCGAAGAAAAAATCTCCAGAAAAAAGACCTGGGGGAAACATCATCGGGTAAAAAATATCCGGAAAAACAGCCTCTTCACAGTCTTCATTTGTACAAAAAAAATCTTAAGTAGTAACATTGTGTTCCCTTAGGGCTATTTTAATACCAAACTTCGTGAACTCGTTTTTGTGTAATAAGGCGTAAAGGTAAAAACTTTGAAATAATCGTAACGGCTAAGGTCTTCTATCAAGTTTCGTTTTCAGATTTAAGAAGTTTGTTTTCCGGTAAAAGCGCTAGCAAAAAAACATGTCAACTTCCGGTTTCCGAGTTTTTTTAAAAACCCGGTTTTGACTGTGAATTTTTCGTTTTGAATGTTTTGATATTTCAAAAGAACTCGTCAAAATCGGACCATCCGTTCGGGAGTTACGAAGTGTAACCCACATTCACACATACAAACCCACCCACCTATAGGCAGACATTTTTTAAAGACCACTTCTTTGAGTTACTGGTAGTCCAAAACATGTATCTTTTTTTATCGAGACCTTTTTTTCGTTTTTTTTTCTCTGGAGCTTTAATTCCGTTCTCCGGGATTATTCTTCGGATTTTCTTGTGGACTGTTTTTTCCAGGGATTTTTGATGCTAGAGTCCTGTATAACGCGTTCAAAAACAAGGGTCAAGTGGGCTTTAGATGCAATTATTTTGCCCAGCACAACATATGTGTTCTTCATTTTAAGATTAAAAAATGTTGGAAGGTAGTGCACGAAAATTGATGTCGGTTTCAAATTTTGAGTGTAACTATGATGACACTCCGCGGAATGGGTGACGCCATCTAGTGAATACTGTAACATTGTCTTTAATATAGCATGGTCCCACTAACGTATACATTTAGCAAACAGAAATGTTTATTTGCTTAGTGTTGGTCATTCATCTCGAAGGGCTTTAATTGTAAAGAGCTGTCATTTTTTTTACGTAAAATCAACTTTTGTTGTTCTTATTCGAACAATAAGTAGGTTATGAATGCTGTCAGGGCCGGATTACGCCCATCCGCCCCGCCCCAGTGAATGTGGTTGGTGTTATCAGTTAACCGAAATGCATGCATGTGTCATATGTCATTTTATCAGATACAATGAAGAAGTATCCATCTATTTTTAGGTTTCTAGTTACAGGGTAAGGCGCTATATAAGCGTGCCGCTGCGCCCGCTAGAAAAACCCCAAAGGGCTGAATATATACGTTTTATCGGCGCATCTGAAGCATGTAAAAATGTGTGTGTGGATGAAGTACAAATACTCTCACTTTCTTTTAATATTTTCATTTTTGCCACTATAAGCAGCTGCTTACTCTGCTTCATGACTAATCCGGCCCTGAACGGTGTTCTTAATAAATATTTTGTAATTTGCGTGTCACCTTGTAATATTTTAAAAATTTACCAAAAAAATTAGTAAATTGAAACGGGCATGGAACGGAGCTCTCAGACGCGACAACAGTGTTGTCTGGACAGAATGCGAATTGTTGCTTATTTCATGTAATCGGCAAAATTGTGCCTAATACATGAATTAGTCAATTAACTTTTTCATGGAATGGGCACAATTTTGCCTATTACTTGAAATATGCAATTTCACAAATTCGACGTAACATATATACACGTTTTACTACTTAGGTTTGTAGATATTAGATAGCACCTTTGTTCTTCACGGATTACTTTATAATTAGTTGACAGAAATTACAGTAAAACCGAAATCCGCATCTATGTAACTATAAACTAGCCTCCCAGGCTTACCTTGAAACGCTGGTGGTGTGCTGCTCGGGGACATTAATCCTTGGAACTGATATAATTTTTTAATTATACAAATTGAGAAATGCTTCTAAATAATTTATGTATTTTATTTTGTTTTCTTCTATACAAGAAGTGTACGCACATGTATTACGAATCAAAAAGTATTATATTAAAATTTGTTAATTCTTTTCTTTTTTTTTAGGTAAGGATAGAGTTTTGTACACGCTGCACCAAGAAACACAGTACCTGTAAGTTATTTATTTGTCATTTTTATAATTTAAAAAAAAATTATTACTACCTACTAATTAGCAGCGATTCTGCAAATTGGGAGAGTATGTTCGTAATGGTATCAAGTCGCTTCGATTAGCCTTTGTGCTGCGATAAAATTGTGTACAAGCTTTAAGATTTGTCGCAGAGAAAGTATTTATTAAGAAACAAAAAAAAGCACGAAGTTGTGAAAATTCTTCAAACTTGTAATTTGCAAAATCTGTAAATATTTCATTCTTTTAGAATTTTAGTATATTCCGAGGAGTAAACCGCGAGTGGAAGTAGGTGTACAAGGTAGTGGAAGTACGGTGGAAGTACGTGCAAGAATGTGGGAGTCTGTGAAAGTATCTGGAAGTAAAAGTTTAGTATGTGGAAGTAAATAGAAGTAAGTAGTAGTGGAAATACGTGGAAGTATGTGAAAATATGTGGAAGTAAGTGGAAGTACGTGGAGGTAAAGTGGCAGTACGTGGAAGTAAGTAGAAGTATGTCGAAGTACGTGGAAGTAGGTGGAAGTACGTGGAAACACGTGGAAGTAAGTGGAAGTACATGGAAGTAAGTTGAGGTACGGTGAAAGTACGTGGAAGTATGTAAAAGTATGTGGAAGTATGTGGAAGTACATGGAAGTATGGTAGAAGTATCTGTGTTAATAGAAGTAGGTGTACAAAATCTTTAAGCGCGGTTTACCCTCGGATTATTCACTGTTACGAATTTATTTAATTTAGTTTCAAAACATTTCCCTTAACGTAAATAACATCTGTACTTCATATTTTTGGTAATCAAAAAGCTAGAAATATTTAATTTAAATTTTAAGTACGATATGTATACGAATATTACGCAAGCGTTTTCTAAATAGTTACTTTAGAATTCCAAACGGCCATTGTTATGCGTTCGTTAGCGTACATAATTAGTTATAATTCTTGTTTGGCATGGTTGAACTCGTAAGGTGTTATTAGGTATTCATTAAAATTGATATTAATTATTACACTTCCTATTTACATTCAAAAATACAAAAGACAACCAGAATCGGCTATTTTTATACAAATCACACGTCACACACTGCATTCTACACATTTCACCTTATTTACATAATTACATGACCTTTGTATAATTAAATTCAACCAGCTATTGTTACCAGAATTATTTTTTAGCGTTCAGGATTTTAACTTTGCTATAGAATATTCCGAATTCCTTGAACTTTTGAGTAGCGACTAACTTACGGTTGCTAATTTGCTATTAGGGAAACTTGACATTATTTTAAATTATTCATTAAAAACACAAAAATATATAGCCGTTGAAGATGTTTTCAAATAACTCCTTACACAACAAGGCTTATGACAATTAAGTTGTACTTGTATTATACCAGGAAATGTTAAGTACGTATACATTGTTAAAACCTTTAATACCGGTTAAAAGATCATTTTTAGTATAAAGAAAAGAGTGATAAAAGCCTTCTTGGCGCGGCATCTATAGAAGTATTAAAACTGAGTATAGCAGTTCACCTGGAAGTTCCCGTACGTATCATATTTCTAAAAGTATTTTTGTATCAACGTAGTAGCTCTAAACTCAGTTACCGTAAGATTGCAATATTCTACCTAACGCTGCAAAACCTGACAATCAGCACAAGACGCCTAAAAAGTGAATTACAATAGGTGTTAAATGCAAAAGCCACATTTTGTCGTTTTTTTTGAAATTTTTCTTGTTTATTGATATTAGATTCCCAGGGTATAAATTTGTTAGCCAAGAATTGGTGGGAGCAAAAGGTTCGCTTCCTAAGTACTGCATCTAAAAATTAATTTACAAAATTATTCTACTATTTCGGATGAACAATTCAGTTTAAACGGGAATAGTTTATTATTGCTCCTCGTTTATTAAGTAAGCCAAGTGTATTCCATCCGGTAGCGGTACGGATGGTATTCAAGTATACAAAGTTGAAAATAAATATTGTGGTCTATGTGACTAATGTTTTTTTCACAACTTAATAGAAGCTACAATTTGATAAAAGTTCACTTCATAGTAATCATGATGTTTACATTATTCTATATAATAGTAATAATAATAATAATTACTTTATTGAAAAAAATATATAATTTTTCAATCTTAGGGCGAGGTTCAGAAGACTGCTACGCCGCTTCTGTTCTATCAACTAAACCCACAAATTAACATTTTAAATAATTCTAATATCTAATTGTATGTGATACCGCCTATGAGTCTCACAAGTAACTTGAGCCTGACCAGAAACAAGAATAATATAATAATATTATGCCATAAGGCTACTATGATACCAAATTTTAACCCGCTCTGCTAACTCGTTTTTGCGAAAAAAAATTCTCACGGGTTTGTATAAACATTAAAATTTTGAGTGTATCTTGAGAACTTTAAACAGAAAGTAAGTGGGTTTAACATTTTATTTAGAATCTTTTTTATATATTGCGATTTCCAGAACTGGCGCTTAGGTGTATTGCTATTTGTTCTAAGTATTTTTTCCAAGGAACAGAGTGATCTTCTCTATATTTCACTTTAGAAACAAACTTAGTCTTTGACTTCTGAATATTATTAGTAACAAAATACGAACGCTCAATTATTTAAATTTGTGATAAAATCAGCAAGAGCGGTCGATAGAGTTTGAATTTGTGTTTGAATAAACATTCATAATTTGACGGGATCTCGGTGAATTATTGCAAACAAACTATGATCGCTCTATTATTCAAATCTGCAATATACTCAGTCCGAGCGAGCGGTAAAGTCTAACGTTCGGTTTGAATCAAGATTCAACGTCTTTGACGGGTTCTCCGGAATGATTACAATCGAACTTTGATTTCTCCTATATTCAAGTTTGCAGTAAGATCGGAGCAGAAGAGCTAGTGAGGTCTTTGCAATTCAACAAGAAGAATTCTCATATTTCTGACTGGAAAGCGAGTTTTAAGAGCAAAATGGTCTGGAAAGGGAACTACTACTCTTACTACATCTTGGGATGCGTGCTCAAGCTCGGAGTACTATAGAGGAAGAACGGTTAACGAACTAGTTTTCAATTACATTTTACGGGTTATTGAGCTGATCAAAAACAAATTTAACGGCTCAAATTAAGTTTGTTACAAGGTTAGGGTACGTGTTAAGAAACAATTTTGAAAACCATCAAAAAATAGGTTTGCAACCGGTGTGTTGTATCAGTGGCCGCGGCCATTAACAAAAGGATTGGTAAATAAGATGAAAGTGGCCCAAGTAGGAATGGAACAAATACTGTTGGGAGTATGGGGGACAAGACAAAAGAAAAACACATGGATAGGGCAGCGAATATGCATACAGGGTATCGTAACGAAAGTAGCGAGACAGAAATGGGACTGGACGGGACATGTAGCTAGAATGAGTGAAGAGAAGGAGACAAAAAACATCATACAATGGAGACCATGGGAATACAAAAGAGAAAATGACGTCCAAACTAACTTAGGATGGATCGACGACTTAAAAAGAACATCAGGCCCAAAGTGGATCGGGCA
The DNA here is from genome assembly GCA_958336395.1 of Ctenicera cuprea. NCBI lineage: Eukaryota > Metazoa > Arthropoda > Insecta > Coleoptera > Elateridae > Ctenicera > Ctenicera cuprea. The sequence goes on along the minus strand of OY284489.1, from coordinate 27,753,008 downwards.
CAAAACGTAGAACAGTGGAAAGTGTTAGGGGGGGCCTATGTCCAAGAGTGGACGATAGGGTTTGATTGAAGAAGAAGAAAACACAATTTCAGACTATTCAGTAAAAACATTGTTAGAAAGGTTTAATAAATGATAAGCAGCTTCAAAATGGAATAGAATTCATCATTCCATAGACAGCGCCGTTAAACATCTTGGGAGTACCCCTATGACTAAAACACATCTCAATACAACACAGCTCAACTTGTGCGTACCAACCATAGGCACACATGTTATGAACTTCAATTCAAGTTTTACCGAACGAACGCAAGTGGTCAGCCCCGACCTCTATTGAATCGGCAAGAAGAAAATATTCGTTAGACTAACAAACGCCAGCTACCCCAACTCCCAAGAATCAGCGATAATGAATAACATATTGTGTACGTTTTCTGCTAAATTAATTTTGCGTCTGCAGTATTGAATCCAATGTTAAAGTAGCCACGAGGAGTCGCTGCAGAGATGATTTATGTTACTCAGTGTGCAAAGCGATATGTTCCACTTAGAAAAGAAAGGTAAAGTCAAAACTACAAACGAACTGGAACTGGACAAAATACTAAGTTGCAACCCACAAATAAACAATTTCTAATAAATAACCTAGGAATTGTTTGCCATATTTGAAAAACCCATGTCTTTATTTCATGGACTCTAATTGCTCCTGTCATCTATAACATTCATAGTGTACTAACGTTGCAAGATTTCCTCTGGGTGGCATTGCATTCGGAGTTGGCTTTAAATTAAACAATTCCACGTTTCTTGGATAATAAAATTTAAAAATAATCGTATTAGATTCGGTCATTGTTGAAGTTAGTAAATGATAATGATAATTCCGACCATGTTGTTAGTTAGGTACAGAATAGTAACGATCTGCAACACTCTATTTTTATGTGTATTATCTCTAATATATTTGCAGTTTTGTATTTACATTGAAGTTTCTTGCTGAGAATGAAATATGATGAATGAACAGAAACTTAGTACTTACAATACATCTATGTTTACAATGCATTTGGTTCTTGCATTGCACCATATATATATGAAAAGGCTTGCTTACACGTTTTGGGGATAAAGGAAACCAAAAAAGTGTTTAAAAAAAATGTGTCTGTGGTGTCGGTGGGTGTGTGTGTGTGTGACATCTCTGAAGGCGAAGGTACTGCACTGATTTTGATGAAATTTTAAATCAAGAGGTGTATTGAAAATTATAGTTCTAATTAAGTTTTTCCGAAAAATCCGAAACCGGAAACGGAAGTTAGACATGTTTTTTGGTAGCATTGTTTTCCAAAACTAAATTTTGGAAATTTTAGCACGGAATCGGAGAGACGAACTTAAGGCAAATCGATTTTTTTACCGAATTCTCTAGCTTCAAAATAGCGGCCGCTACAACTTTTTGAAAATCTCGACTTTAATGCTCATTTACTCAAAAAGTAGTAGTCTGATCAGGTTCAACTACAACTTGTTAGAGAGCCCTTTGGGGGTAGTTTACGATGAAGTAAAATTAATGTCGAAAATTCGAAAACGATCGCAATGGCGCTGTTTCAAAATTTAAAAAATTTTCAAAAAAATATTTTTTAAAAACTACCCACACTATTTTTTTAAACTTTCTGAGCCGGTAGAGCTTGCAGTGAACTACAATATTTTTTATTAATTTTCCAAATTTTACTCTGACGCCTTCAAGAAATTTGAGAAAAATTTTAAATTAGTTAATTATTTATTCAAAAACGCAAACGCCGATCGGTATAAACTTTTATCAGTTCGATAGAATATTTGAAGTATTTATTAGGATTTGCAAGAATTTTCAACTATTTTGAAAATTAGGAAAACAAAAGATACTTTTTAATATCACGCGTTGTCCGGCATTTACGTGATTTTAACTACGTCTATAAATTAACTTTAGTTACTAAATATATTGTTCATTCTTTGTATATTTTTAATAACTCTTTAAATAAACCATTTACATCGACTTTCAGTTCGAAATCCGAAGCGCATCTACTTAGCTGTAGGGCGGGGGGCCGGGCGGTTCCGTTCTTACACTGTTCTTATGCAGTATGCGACATAGTAGGGTTGCTTATATGAATTGTTTTCTTAGAATTCTAGCATAGGGTGAAATGAGAAAAGAGCTTAAGGCAAATCGAAAACGTTTTACTCGAATTCTTTAGCTTCAAAATGGCGACTGCTACAACTTTTTTTTGAAAATCTCAAATTTAATGCCCACTTCAAAAAGTAGTCGTCTGACCGACATCAGGTACAACTTGTTTGAGAGCCCTTTGAAGGTGCTATACGATGAAACAAAATTATTTTCGAAAAGCTGAATACGATCGCAATTCAATTCAAAATTATTAAAATTTTCAGAGAAATATTATTCAAAAATTGCTCACATGATTTTTTTTAGACTTTGTGTGCCGTTAGAACGGAAGATTGGCTACAATTTGATTTATTTCTAAAAGCTATAATTTCACTGTGGCCCTTTCTATGAATTTGAATTAATGGAACGGAGGGTTGCCTATGTAGCTTGCTTTCGTAGAAATCTAACAGTCGGTGAAATGCACAACGTTATAATTATAATTTTTACACTTAATAATAATTTTTCTTAAAATTTTTTAACACGAATCGACAGACAATATTTGATGTGTTCCTGGTTTATTAAGTAGCCAAAAGAAGTATTTGCTTCTGTATTAGGATGCATTATAAATTGTTCAAAATTTTTAATCAGAAATCACAAGCAGCAGTTCAAAAATACGAGTTAATATTCCAACTGATACTGTTTAATGTTTTTTTTTTTTTGTAAAATATAAAAAAAAATTATTTACACTTTCTTCCTATGTAAATGTTATTCGCGATTGACAAAAGCGTAGGTATTTATCGATTGTTTTAGGTAATATTTAGTTTTACAGGTAATATAATTATGCATTATTTTGAAAATATACGTTAAACAATAATCAATTAATGAAAGCTGTTATGCATTTAAAATAAATGCAATTTCACTATGTGAAACATTCGAAATTGTTGCGTGCTGTATTAACATAAAATTGCTAGGTTGGCGTGAACACAACGTAGGCACGAGCATATCATGTGTATGAAGGTGAGTACTGAATACAATTTACATGCGCTTATTTTACGATGTCGTGACTGGTTTGACATCCGTGCAAACTTGCGTCAACTTGAACGCTCCAATCACTCAAATTTGCTATAGGAAGCTTTCGATTCGACAGGTGTAATATTATAGGTGCTTATGTATTTTTTTGGTTTGTTAATTGCAGTCGTATAACCAGAAATTTCGATGGGAGTGGCGGAAAATTTATTTTAATGGAGAGTTTGCTAAAAATAATACGCTCCTTAAATTGATGTACGTCTACTCTAAAAGTTGATGAAATTCAATATAGGAATTATTGGATAATAATTTGACTTTAAACCTCACCCTCGGCGGTGTAATTAGTTTTTCTTGTAACAGGAGTAGGTGCTGGTATAGTAATGAAAAATCTCACGTTGTGAGTATTTTCAATCGCTGGTTTTTGACTTGCATTTGTTCAAAGCTTGTAAAAGTAAAGTAAAGTCGGTGGCACTACACTCCAACGAGGAGTTTGGCCTGCAATGCAGTGGGTCAGGGCCACCGTACATCGATTCCGATACCCAGCCGTCTCGCACTTCTTATATACAGTACGGGGTGGTGTGGTAAGCACCACGCCTTAGACGGCTGCCTTACTTCCCTCACCCCTCCCGGGTTTGGTTCCCAATTTTTAATAAGCGAGTGGGTAGGCCGCCCGCCAGGCATCCAGTCTTCGGGTTTGAACTCAAGACCTTCCGCGAAGCAGCCAAGTGCCCTAACCACTCAGCCACTCTGGCGCCGTTCAAAGCCTGTACACGTAGAGAAATGAAATTGTCCAATGGAAATTTGTCGCACAAAACGTGATGAAGAAGTCTAGAGGAACTAACGCTTACATATGCAAAGATTGGATGCTTGGATCGTGTTGCAAGGTCGAACGCAAGCAATACATCTAAGAGAAAGACTATAGATCTAAAGGATGGTATAAAAAACTTACGTTATTGAATGTCTGCAAAAGCCGATTATTCCCAACCGGAACCGCCAAATAAAAGAAAAAATAACGAAGGTCTATTCTCGAGAAGCAAAGTTTCAGTTTTACGGTCGGACTTGCGCAGTTGGTATTTCGTGAATCTCAGTGAGCGAATGCAACTTTGTTTTCGTATTTTTTTTCTTTAAAAATATAATTGGTCTTAACCGTAACCTCGGACAGACCGCACAGACCAACAACATAAAAATAAAAGCATTGGCGTGCAACTTTGTACTCGTATTTTTTCTTTAAAAGTATATCTGGTCTTAACCATAACCTCGGGCAGACCGCAAAGACCAACAACATTGTTTTAAAATAAGCGGTATAAAATTAAAAATAATTTTGAACCCAACCGAAATTCGACCTTTCAACCATTTATGCAGTAAAAAGCTGTACACCCACATACAGCCGCATTTCCATCTGTGCCACTACGAACTTGCAGGATATCGCTACAACTCTAGAGAAGTGCCAGCTGCATGCGTGCGCACAGAAGTGACTGTTGCATTATTCCGGCGAGACGCTTCCTACATAACATATATGTTCTGGTTAAAAGACAGAGTGAGTGCGCTTGCGCTGAGTGGGCGTTTGTGTAAAAAAATTAGGTAGAAAATGTCTGCTAGTGTTCGAGAAGGATACCAGCCGGCGCCTATTGCCTGACTCCAGACTCATATATGAACCTTTACTGTAGCAGTTGTTTCGTTGTGTAAACTAGCGGTAGTTTGTCTGAATGCTATGGTGTCCGTAAAAAAACATACCTGGAAAAAACGGATCCGGAAAAAAATAACCAAGTAAAATTCCCTGGAAAGTACGTCTCCGGTAGAAACATCCTCGGGTAAAAACATCGGGGACGCTGCTTTGTATCCACGGGTCGTGGTAGCCACGACAGTAAAATAATGAAATAAAATTTTAAAAATAATTTTGTCGATGTGCCCACTGTAATATTTAGCATAAAATGCCAATTGTCGATGTATCCACGGGTCGTGGTAGCCACGACAGTTAAATAAGAAAATAAAATTTTATTTAACTACTGTCGTTGTGCCCACTGCTAACGTTGTTGTATTTATTAAATTTACTTGCTGTCGATGTATCCACTTGCAACTTTTAGTTAAAATAGGCCTTTGGCGAATAGTCCACAGTGCGTCGTAACAACGCCAGTTTCTTGCTTTCTTTGTAATAAAATTATGTTTTCGAAGATTCTAATGTTGTGTTATATGTATAAATGGTTGCCTACATTTTTAATATACCAGCGAACCCCAAGAAACTATAATTATATGGGAATTTACTTTTTAGGTAATCGATACCTTAACTTTAACTTAACCTAATGCTACCTGCGTCAAGCGGAGATACTTATTACTTTATTTAAGTTATTTTATTATGTGTACTAATCTCTTCTTATTTATAAAAATTTCTTATTATTGTAAAATCAGTTAACGTATAAAATGAGGTTTGACGTAGCACACGGTGCGGTGGCGGGCTCGCAAGTTGTATTTTAAAAGCGGCTAAATTTGTCTCCTGTAAATGAAGATTTTGAATCTAAGAAAATAGTTTTGATAATGAACCTGCTGAAAATGTCATAAAAAATCTTTTGATAAAAAAATAGATAAAATGCTGTAACAAAAGCCGACCAACGCATTTTAATTATTTGTTTTAGCATTGATAGTCTTGCTTGGGGTCCTTCCTGAAATTGTTTTTTTAAAAGAGTGTATAGCAGAATAAAATAACCGTTTATATCCATACGTTGTCGGTCGAAAATTTAGGGGGTTTGTTAAAATGTAAAAACTTTAAATTATAGTTGCAAAACATGATATTCTATAAATAATACTATTTTCTGAATTCATGTTATTTAGTTTCCGTGTCTTATTTTAAATTTGGAAATAATTGTATTAGGCTGCACTCGAGGCAGGCAATTAATGGCGATAATCCTGAGTCACTTTAATCTCTGTTAATAACACCACCGAACTGCACGCAAGTTACTCTTCACCATAAGACAGCAGATTGATCGAATCACCTTCCTGTCTTGCGTACACATGAAAGAATATGTAATAAATTAAATCATTTAATTTATTGTCAAATATAATATAAAAATGGGCTCAGTTTCGTAATTACGATCTTCTGATTTTCTTGAAATAACATTTATTTAAACGGCATTATATACTTTTGCAAAATTGCGAGAGAAATTTTATCAACCAACACATTTTTCCGCAGCGTTCTTTACCGCCGGCACTTTTTCTACCCACCACTTTCACACTGCACTGTGAAGCGCCAGTACAGTTCTGATGGACTGTAAGTTCACGAGATTTATAAAATTGGTAATTATTTATCACCAACAAAGTATTTCCTGGTTCGCTTAACATTAGTTGAACGTCTTCCATTTCTGATATACGGTTTTAACACGTACTGATATACGGTTTTAACACGTACTGATATAAAACTGCTATTGTTTAAGAAATTAAAGAAATCCATTAGTTAGAATTATCTGTTTGCGTGCAGTTTGAATACACCGGAAGTTTAGGCGGTTCTTTTTTCGTATTTGGGTTTAATTAGCCACATAAAACTCATGTTTTTTCGTTTTAAATTAAAAAAAACGTTTCTTTTCAACCCCGTTAACGATTAACTAACTAATCATTGGTTCATGTTAATCAATAATCAAATATTTAACTGCTGGCTAGAAAGTTTAGTAAAACCGGACGTAAGTGTACCATCTTGCAAATTAATTAACCCGCAAAATTTTAGAAAAACCATGTGACCTGTTTTTTGGCAATATTTTCTTTGTTGAACACAGTTTGATGTTTTTACCTACAGTTCTCGTATAACGTTTCATAAACATAAATAAATTTTATGTACTTTCTGGGAATTTTCAAAACTATTGGTTTTATAACTTGCAGAACAGATGTTTGGGAATTCTCACGCCGCGCGCCGTAAACACAATAGACGCAGTAGGCAGTAAAGACCGGCGGCGGCACCTGATTGCAAGTGATGTAATGCCGCTTTTCTAAGTACTCACTACCTGTTGGCATAGAAATATAATTTCACAGATAATTTATTTAAAATATTTATAAAATACCAAAATCGTTGCAAATCTTTATATCTTTCTTTTAATTTGATAGCTACTAATTCTAAAACTCGGTAGCTGCAAGGAACAAATTATACAAATCACTGCATGTTCACTTGTTCAGGTACTGGTATTATTCGAATAAAGTGGGCAAGTAATAAAAAAAAATTTACTTAAAGCTGCTCATCTACCTAGACCACGGCTTAGTTCCCGCAGTCTAGGTGCCTTTATTGTATTTCTAGAAAAAACATAATGGCCGGGAAATTCCACGAAAGTGGAGACCTCCGACCTGTTTCTTTTAAATAGTTTCATAACGGGTTGTCCCACAGAGTTTAGATTTTATAAGTGTCTTTCTATATTTAAGAGTAACAAAAATCGTAAGTTTGAATGATTAGTTAGCTAATCATAGCTTTGACAAACCTTATGTGTAACCGAACGTTATACTATTTTAAAGTAAATTAATGTAAAAGGCGGTGAGGCACCAACGCTGGACTTTCCCATACTTTAAATAATAACAGTATATGTGCGTAGAACAACACTTAAGTAACTTTCAACGCTACATTTGAACTCGACCCCAGCAAATCTTATGAGAGCAAGTGAGAAAACATTATGCGCGCTATGACTTATACGAGAGAGATACGAAAACATTGTCATGGGATAACATAATTGTTTATAACTTATTTATTGTTAGAGCTACGAAGTCGGTTACATTAGCAAAGTATTACGGTTTTTTTACGTAGATTACGATGCTGCAAGTTAAAAAAATTACACGCCGCGTTTACAAATTATTTATAAAAATGAATTTTTTATATCGAACACCCTGTATATTTTAACAAATTTTCAAAATTTAGTTTAGTTTATTAAAGGCTTATTTTTTCAATCAATATTTCATATACCTACGCATTCCCAGGCGCATCAAAATTAGACTAGCCGTTTCCGAGCAAAAGGCGTAATTACATATTAAAAAACAAAATTGGAGCTATGTTGCTTAGTTTCTAAAGAAAATTAAAAAATAAACGAAATTTTCAATTTTCTGTTTCATTATTTATTTTACATGTTTCTCGCTAATGCATTATTCAGACACTTTTTACCCTTAATATATTTCTTTTATCACATTTCATGTAACAGCTTTCATGATTAATTTTCGACTGTCAATTTTATTTTCTTACGGGTGAACCAGCATTTTTTCCATATTTAAATTAAACAGAGTGTTTTTATTCTGATTTCAATGATGTATCACACTTCGCAGTTTGTTTTAGTTTTAAGTTTATTATTAAAAAAAAATTTATTTAGAAGGCCATGGTAACATTACGCCAATAATTGATTTGGGTAACGGCAAAAAAATTCAAACTAAAAACATTCACAAAAAAATCCAAGTAAAAGAAATTCACGAAGAAAATCCAAAAAAAAATTAAATTATGTATTTTTTTTACATCGCCTAATACTTATTTTAACTAAACTTGTCGAGTGGATACATCGACAGCAAGTATATTTAATAAATCCAACAAAGTTAGCAGTGGGCACAAAGACAGTAGTTGAATAAAATTTTATTTTCCTATTTAACTGTCGTGGCTGCCACGACCCGTGGATACATCGACAATTGGCATTTTAAGCTAAATATTACAGTGGACACATCGACAGCTTTGTGTTTAAAATTTTATTTCATTATTTTACTGTCGTGGCTACCACGACCCGTGGATACAAAGCTGGCGACCCAAAACATCTCCTGGACAAAACATACCCGGCAAACACAGCCTCGGTTGTCATTTGTACAAAAATTCTCCTTAATAGTGACCCCTCTAGGGTTATTTTAATACTTTTAATTTCATCCCGATCTGTGAACTTGTTTTTGAGTAATAATGCGTTAAAGTGAAAATTTTCAAAAAAATGTATTGGCCGCCATTTTAAAGCTGGAAAGTTAGAAAGAAAGATTTAGATATTCCATTCGTCTTCTATCAAATTCCGTTTTCAGTTTCAGAAAATCAGTTTTCCGGTATAAATGGACCCAAAAAAACAAACCGCTTTCGATTTTGGTTTTTTAAAAACTTATTTTGACGATGAATTTTTGATTTTGATTGTTTAAACATTTCGGACTATACGTTCGAGAGCTATAAAACGCGTTTTATTTTCCTGGGGATTTTTAGGGGCTTATTTTTTGGAGATGTTGTTTCGGGTTCTTTTCGGGGCTAGTTTTTCCAGGGATGTTTTATCCTAGATTCGAATATTATCCCTGCTGTTTGGGCGCTACAAATTCTTAGCCCAGGGGCTCCAAATTTCTTAGCGCGGCTCTGTTTAGAATTATAGTTAAAACGTTTCTGTTAGGCAAATAAATGTTACAAGAGTGAAACTGAAAAACGTTTATAAAGAAACGATTTTGTAACGTTATGGCATCATTCAACAGAAATATTTATTTCATACAGAAATACGTTTTGGTTGCGTTTTAGAACATTTTCTTAGAAATATTTTATTTCCAACGTTTTAGAAACGTTAGAAAAAATGTTTCCCTTACGTTTCTGTATTAATTCTACAAAACTTTCGCAACAAGTCCTTCTGATTTCTAACTTCTTTTTAAACCAGTTGCTTTACTGCAGTTGGACATACAACATGGTCTTTCAAACTCTCCTCTAAATTTGTTGAAGGTAGTACATTAGCAACAAGCAAATGCAGAAGGTTTAAAAAATACAATTGAAAACACCTGCATGAAACGTACAATTGTTAACAAATTATTTTGAGGGCGGTGTATTTGTTACATGAAACGCTGCGAGTGAAATACTTATGTTTAATAATAGTGCAACAGCGCGTGCAGTTAATTCATACGGAATATAATAATTACATAAATGTACCATACAAAGTTACAAATTTTTACACGTTATACATTATGTATTTTCTTGTATAAGTTGTGTATACAGGGTGTAATTAAGTTGGGATACAAGCTTCTATATCGATCATTTTAGGTTTTTCGAAAGAAACCTTTAGACACGTCAAAAAGTAGTTACTCTTACGGATTTTTTGGCATCCTTGATATATAATTGCCCCTCCCCTTTTGAAGTAGTGACGTCATCAAGTTTTTCTTAAATGATAGTATATATTTTTACTATCGGTTTGGGGCTTTAATCCGATGTTTGCAGCGCACCTAATCAGCCGTGGGGCGAGCACTTACCGTGTTCCCATGCGGTTTAGCCGAAGTTATCATAGCTTACTATTCTTATGCGTTATGCGAAATCGTATTGCACAGGCTGTTGCAAGTTCAAATCACCGCCGGGATGTTTTCTTTCTTAAATTTTTGTTAAAACAGTGTTATTCATTCATTTATTGGCGCGAGGATATTTAAAACGTAAACACTATGGGAAAGTACCAGCGACTCGTTTCGTCCATTTTTCTACTTTATCTTTTAGTATTAACTTATTCCTGTAATGTACTTTTTTTTATATAAAAATTACAAATTTAGTTCAAATGTGTTTTCAAAATGCCTCGTCGCCTCTCCCCACCAGGAATAATGAATATCACCACCTTTTTAAATTAAGTATGATTACAACAAATTCGTGGTACCTGAAGATAAGCGCATTACAAGCAACTTGCCTCTGCGGACCGGACTAGGTTAACTTTGTTGCTAATTTGCAGTTGTAATTACTTGTATTTGAAAAATACAGAGCAATAAACACTATCTGGTGTAAATGCTTTACACAAATGACTTTTAATTGATATTTAATGTATCTATCTCTAAAGCTACAATATGATAATAGTGGTTTTCACAATTTTGAGCAAAATGGACCAAAGTTTTAAAATGTGGAGACTGTGGAATGTTGCTGAAGAAATCTCCGATAAAGACGTATCGCAAGAACGTGGTGGGGAAATAAAAGATCCAATCCAATACATTCATCCTTGGATGCTAAACAAATCGTGTTAAATGTTTTTATTGCTCTCATGGAAACCGAAGAGGAAGTGAAAGCTGGGTAATTATAAATAAAAACACCCTTGTTAACAAAAGTGCGCTACACCACGGTAAGAAGAATTGTAAAGTTCTTGGAGTGCACGAAAGTAAAAAACGGTGCGATTCCGGTAAACGTAGAACATAAGAGAAAGATGACGAAAATCTAGTTCGACGAAAAATGTATGCCATGTATAGGGAAAATACGGTACCAACGATTAAATTCTTACGCCGAAACTAAGCGACGACGACACCGATTTAGACTGTTCTGTACAGCAAGTGCCATTTAACCTTGCAAAAAAAATGACGATAAGTTTAAAAGGCGAGAAGCCCTTACACTCTCAAGCAAAAGCAAGGTTTTTTATTACATTTCTAGTTTCTTTGCTGTATTTTTTATACGTAACCTAAATTATCGTTAATCCCTTCTCAAAGCAAACTGTTTCTAACCTTATGGCGCACGGCCTTTTAATTTGTCAAAAAATCCACAATTTTTCGTAAACCATAAATAAATTGACTTTAACTTTTTAGTAGAGTGTACCACGCTGTCCAACGGCCAATTAGAGCTAGTTTAAGTTACGACTACCGACGAAACAAAGCGGAAGTAGCCGAATCAAAGGCCACTAAAATTTGCAAGGTTAGGTGGCACTTGCTGTAAGTACATTCGAGACACGTATTAATAATATAGGTTTTATATATAAAACAACAAACAAACGCTCATTAATTATGAAATTGAAGAGGCTGCAGCTATGGAGGCGCGAATTTCTACGGGCAATAAAAAAGTAAACAGAAGAGAGCAGATAGATATATTACTTAAATAAAACATGGTAAGACACCTATGATGTGATCTGCAAAGGTTGGGTCGACGTTTCTAACGAATACAAACATGGATGTACTCCCTTCGACGAAGGATGGGTGCAGTTTGGACATTTGATATCGTCTAAAGATGTTCGTGAGTCGAGTTTAGATTATTACAAAGATGTGACAGCGGAATTGTTCGAGTTGTGGTTTCGAAAATACTTTTATTGCCGAATTTACCTAGTAATTTTGTCATAGTTTTAGACAACGCCAGCTACCATTCCAGGCATATTAATAAAACGCCAATTTCCAATAGTTTAAAAGACGACAAAGCAAGCTTTTTTTGAGACCATGACATGTTTTTTGAAAAAGGAATTGTTAGAGGTGCTAAAAACAAGAACTTTTTTCAAGCAATTTTACGTTGACGATCTAGCGAATAAGTTAGTCCATACAGTTTTACATTTACCGGATTATTATTGTGTGTTTAATACAATTGAGGTAATATGGAGCCAGCTCAAAAGAAATATTCGCAAACGTAACCAATCCCCCAATTTGGACGGTGAAGTGATATAACTTATACAACGAGCAGTGATAATATTTCTCCGGAACTTTAGAAAAATTGCGTGCGTTATGTAGTTGATACAAAAAATAGTTACATAAACGAGGGTACTTTTCATAAACAGGTGATAATTAGTTTAGGTGACGAGGATGATAGCGAAAGCGACGGAAGCTATTTTGACAAGTTACATAATTATGTGCAAGTGGACAATAGGTTATAAAACTTTGTTCAAAAAAAAATTATTCAAATAGATAAGGTAGCTTTGTTGTAACACTTATTGTAAGTCAAATCTATTTTTAAGATTGTGTTTACTGACACTTAAATTTCTCTTCTGAAATAAAATCTTAAAGGCCGGTTCTGGCATTTTACCTGCATTACCTTTTTAATAGGTTTTACATAACTTACGCTTTTAAGAAGATATAACTAAATACCTTTACGTCGACTATACAAGTAAAACCCTTTTCTATGTACGTATTATTATTTAAAACTCATATCATTAATCCGTGCGTAGTTTATCTAATCTTGCAATTGGAGAGCAATAATCCTTGAAAACTGCGGTTAGTATTATTTTTCAAAGTGAAAATTTTGTGTGTATCTTTGTAGTAATAATACTATTTAATTTTTTTTTTCAGTTATTATAAGTGAAATAGTATTACAATGTAATATAAAACCATCATTTCGAATATTGTAATTACATTACACTTGCACGCTCGACTGGCCGGTATATTATTACTATCTAAAATTATCACAGTTTGCATTTATCGTGCGTGCAGTTTAAAAGAGGCCAGGGTTTGTGCAAATTAATGTTGCGGAGGTCGAAAGCCGAAAGCAGTCAGAGGAGTGGTTTGGGTTATCCTTTAACCAATCGTTGGCTTTACGTACTAAAATGTCAGTTGCATTTCTTTCATAAATGCCCTAATATGCATAATATACGTTCCATCCTGTAAATTGTACAATTTTTTGTCAGTAGAAATAAAGGTTATTTTATTTTTATTATAGAAGTAGTTAATGCTTTTTTTATACATGAAAAGGTTGTTTACCTGTGACGTCTACTTCTAATTTCAATACAAAATCGTGTTAAATGTCATTTTTATGTAAAATGCATCAACAATATTAGTGATTGATTTATCTATCATGTGTGCTACGTATTTGTTTTATAGGATTAGCTTTTATTGCTGTCTGGTAAAACCTGCTTGTGTTTTAGGTGTAATTAACTAAGCCGTTATGGATTTAAAGTTGTAGCACATAGATGCGACACAATTTAGTTTACTTTTCAAGAAAGACGCCACGGATACACACAAAACGCTATAAATTGTATTTGTTTTATGAAGAAAGCAAATTTTGCAATGACAAACGGGGCAACTGGAATTAGGTTAAAAATCAACCTCAGCTAGGCAGACAAACGGCAAAGATAAACATAAATCAATAAATAACAGTTTCAAGGGTTGATGCGCAATTGTGTAGTTAACATATTAGGAGTGAACCACGAAGTTATTCTGGTTGTTATGGGACTCAGTATGATGGGTTGTAAAGCACAGCAGGTTGCAATATCTGGAAAAGCATGATCCGGATGAGCGACCGGCGCCGCCTCGACTTATTGGATAGTGTTATGCGACATGCAAACCATGCTTCATTACGATGACTCGAAGACAGAGAAAGAACATCAGTTTAGAAAGTGGAAACATTCAGACCGTCTATGTCCAGAATAGGCAAGAGTTCAAGCGAATACAAGAGAAGCGATGTATTTGTTGTTTTTTGTTAAAAGATGAATAATTTACGATCACTGTTACTAGGATCTATTACATAACGTTTTGCAAGATTCGCAGAAGAAAGAAATTTACATACAAAATCCAGCATACGCTCCTAAAGAAGGCACGTTGCATCACAACGCTTCTGCATATCCGTCGCAGTTACAAGGCGGCAGTCGCAGAAATGAGCATAGGGACGACATCCTGCACGTTTACATTGCACCGCGCGGCTTTTCTCTCTTTTCCGAAGTCAAAAACAAATCCGTGGTCACTGTGGGAGTGTGAAAATTAATATTTGTGCACCTAAAAATTGATTTATGAATCTTATTCTACTATCACTCATAAGCATTTTAGTTTAGTGTATTAAACCATTATTGCCCCCTCCCCCCTATTTTTATTACTATGCTAGCATATTGTTTCTATGTCGTGATGGAGATTTACAAAGATTGCAGGATGCTAATTATTTTGCAATGTTCAAAAACAAATATAAATTTGATGTTGGATGCCTAACAATGCTAAGAATCAACGTATTCATTTAAATACGGTGGTGTTGATACATAAAGCTATTAATAATTTATTTATAAGTTCGATCTTTACTTCGTTGAAGTTCATTTTAATTTATTGTAAATAAATAAATAAACCTGTTGGAAGTTGAAAATTGTTTTACTTACAATAAATTATTAATAATTTATTACCAAAATTTATGCCCGAAAAACTAAATCTAAGCGCTGATGTTCAAAATTGTAAAACCAGGAATCGTTCGGATGTTAGATTACTTAAACTAACAAAATTATGCACACAAAATTCGTTGTATTATAAAGGTATGAAAATATATAACGCTCTTTCACCGGAAGCCAAAGATGCCACAAATTTGTATAGTTTAAAAAAATATTTAAGCAAATATGTAGAAGAGCATTGATATAATAACTGAATATTTAACTTTATTAATTTGTAGGATTTACATCTACTTCTACTTAAACAGAAATATTTTATCGTCTCCCACAGATTAAATAAAGAGGTAGGACAAGTTTTCGATGTTCAAAACCTAAGGCATCGCAGAGGAATTAGCGGAGTGGAACACCAACCAAATGTAACTTATCTGACCCTAGAACATTTTAAGCAATTGTGTGGTCAGTTTTTAAGCAACATTTTTTCCATTTCGAAAATTTTAATGATAGTTTTCACTTACAGTTTTTGTTTTTACAAGTATTTACGTATATAGTAACATTGTACTCATTTAGGGCAGATGTAAATTATAATAATTATCGCAGCGGCTGTCATTTTGAAGCTTGGCAGTTCGCGAGAAAGGCTTCGGACTCGCCCTTCCATCAGATTCTGTTTATAAATTCCAAAATTCAATTTCTCATAATAATACAACTAACTATGTAACTGTTTTCCGATTCAGGCTTAGAACTTTTTTAAAGTTTATTTAATTCCCCACATAGGGTCGAATTTAAGTGTCCGGCGCTCTGGGTCTAGTTAAAAGCCCTCTGTATTAATTCTTTAATTTATTATGCTTACTATTTTTTATCGTAACAAAAATTAAACATTTATTTTTCTATATCAGAATTAAAAGCACACATTTTAAATTTTTTAAGTCAATTTTTGTAGTCGACTCACTTCACTGTAGAAAAGAGACAAATTTGGCAGATTTTCCTGAGCTAAATTGCTTTCTAATTATGATTATACTTTCTTCAGAACAGAAAATAATTGCTCCGTTTAGAAATAATTCGTCATTGGTAGGGGTAAAAATAATCGCAATGCAGTTTCCAAATTTAGAAATGTCCCTATACTACTTTTTTTTAATGCTTATGTGATTTAGTATGACTGCAGTAGAAGTGGAAGCAATTTTTGCTTGCAGCAAAAATTTTTTGAATAGAACACATCATCTAAGTCGTGTGGATATTCTTGGACTAGGATCGTTGTTTGTTTTTTTTTGTTCGTAAAGCAAACTCCTTAACATGAAATAATCAGTTTATCTTTAAGATATATCAGAACGGTCATAAGACAAAACACTTGAGAACGATCGCGCTATCGCTTCCGGTCCTAAACCAATCCTCAGATCGAGCACTAGCTTCACGTCTCTAAACCATCCTCTCAACCACTAGCTTCCGCTCCCAAGATCTTCCAAGAGTCAGCCTTGCAGGTCTCGGTGACGCCCCCTTGCACCATTATCCTCTTCACTTCTCCATACTCTTTCAGACACATAGCTCTGCCGTACCAAGCTATTCTAAGATTACTGCATCAGCCCGATAGAACCAGCAGGAGGAGCAAAAGCCCCAGGGCGGTTTATATGTGAACCGCAATCTTCTGCAGCCCCAACTCCTTATTTTGTTTTAATATTTGCTCTTTGTAAATAATTATGATTAACTTTTTGCTGATTGTTCCTATTTAATTGTTTAGTAGTTATGCTTGTAACGAAATCCAAAATAAATAAGGTATTATTCAAATCAAGACAAGTTTGCTTTCATCTTTCTAGTTCGCTTCTCATAATTGTCAAGAATAATCTAATTTTATTGGCATTTGATTTATTGTCATTTTATTTTTTGTATGTATGTAATTTTCAGGCGCCCCTTAAAACTGGGCGACTTGGAGCTACATCCCCTGTAGCCCAATGTTTAAACCCAGCCCTGCCCCCACCGCACTGGCCTCAAACACCAAACCTTTTACCATCTTCCTATTCGGCAACATTTATCTACAGTCACGGTACATTCCCACTATGTACTACAAAAGCAATTTTCTTGTGGTTGGTGTACTTCCATGTATGTCATAACGTGTTTCAAACTAGCTTTCTGGTGTTTTGTGGTTCTAATGGGACAAGTTTCAAACAAATTATTCTTGTTGATGTTCTGAAAGCAGAAAGAAAAGCATTCGTCAATTAAGTGGCCATAGTCGAAACGCTGAAAAGTATTAAAAACCAAAAGTCTAATGGTGTAAAGTTTGGATTAAAGGAATTCAAACATGCAGCAAAATAGGCACTTAACACGTTCGCTGCCAGAAGGACCAACAATGTTCCCCACATATTTGGGCTCACTGTGTCATGAGGTTCTATGGAATCTATAAAATCTATAAAATCATGGTTGTAGGACGAGATTTTTATATTACCATTCGTAGTCGATACTTTTTTACCTGTAATCAATTATAATGGGCCGATTTGCGCTGATTTTCACTATACCTGTGCCACATTTTATGCATTACACACTCGGCAGGCACGTTAAAGAGATCATGTAAAGAAAGAGTACATGGTAGTAGTAGCATTATGACTTACGACTCTTTATGTTCTAACTTGTAGCGGGACGCCTCCCCTTGCCTCTTCAGCACCTCGACGCCACTCTATTATTACCTTCTGACTGGCTGCAAATTTTAGTTGTGAACATAACAATAATGCTGACACCTACATGCGAAGAGGAGAGCCCACATTGTACCATAGGTTTCCTAGTCGGTCCGAGGGCTCAGGTAGGATTACTCTTCCAACAAGAACATAAGAATACCGTCTACACCTGAAGAGGAGAGTCTATAGGGTACTACAGGAGTACTCTAGTCGGCACAAGAGCTCTCACGGTAGCACTCTCACCAGTTACCTTAGTGCTCACGCAAACATGTCTACAGGTACTACACTTGTCGGCCTAAAGCTCTCGTATAGCATGTGTACAGGGTCTGGACACTAATACACCCCTATTCGGCGCATCAACAACATCCCACTTAAATCACTTACTTAAACTTGTATTTGGTCAATATTTAGTCGTATTCTAAATACTTTTCGTAACTGCGCATGCCAAACTCAAGTGTAGACACATAACCCACTACCCAGCGACTCCTCTGTGTCGTCGACGACTACCCCTCATCGCCGCTTGCTTGTAGAGTCTTCGTCTATGCGCTATAATAAACGTATGCTGCCGAAATGTCATTTATTTCTTTGAAAAAACAAAATGGAATTAAACTACATTTTACTAAGTTAACGTATATTGTTATAAATTAGATTATGTAGGTGGTATATGAATGGTTTGCATTCGATTGGCATTCGATTGCTAATAAAGTTGTAAACGAGATATTTTTCTATTTGCAGTAAAATTGTACTTTCTGTCATGTTGATCAGAATGTATTTTTTTGGAGAACCATCGTTTTTCTGATGAACTTTGATTGTCTGTATTATTGTAAACGAACCTAAAATTTATGGATGACTACTTGCTAATCAGTAGAGTTAAGAAAAATTTAAAAGCTGTATCTTCAGCAGTGGCGTTCCGTGGCTAGTTCAGTTGGTTTGCCCATTTCACTTAAATTTATCAGGGGGTTTTCTATTATTTCTCAATTTATCCTTTCCGAGTGCTACCTGCTGTGTTCTGATGAACTTTGATTGTCTGTATTATTGTAAATGAACCTAAAATTTATGGATGATTACTTGCTAATCAGTAGAGCTGAAGAAAAATTTTAAAGCTGTATATTCAGCAGTGGCGCTCCGTGGGTTCAAAATTTGGCTAGGCAATGGCAAAAATTATTTAACATAAAGATTAAAAAGTAAAGAAATTGCGACAGCTCCAATTTACCAAGACCTGTTGTTAAATGAATTAATCTACGCATAAAATCTCTATTAAGTTTCACTTTGTCATTATACACTTTAATTTGATAAGGTAAACCTTCGACTAAAGCCAAGTTAATGCGTGATTTGCCAAATAATTTTAATCTAACAGTTGCAAATAAATGTTCTTTGGTCGACGCACGTTTTTTAATTGCAGCTGAAAGATGTTTTAAAACAGAGTATCCTGTTTCAGACTACATACTTTTTGGAGTACATCGCCCGCGATTTTTTAATTCTATTCGTTTTTCGGAAGAATATCCAATTTTTCTTTTAAAAGCTGAAATACACAATAGCTGCACGCTGTACCTAACTGCCGCTGACCAGCGCAAGTAAAGTAAAAACTACAAAGGCCGTGCCCTTGTGGTGCTTATTGCGTTCTGAAATCCCTACTATTTCTTTGCATCTGTTCATCTGATCATTGCATTATTTCATTAATGTGCATGCAAACGTATTAGGAATAATAATAGATTGGTTGTGTCGTAGCTGGAATCATTTGGTCCGATAATTCTTGTGCCACGCAAAGAAAATGCAAAATAACCGCGATTTTTTGCAATCGATAATGTGATGAAAAACTCCCGTACCTACGTGAAAAATTTGAGAAAATTGTAATATCAATTTTCCGAATAATAGCATTAGTATTCGATTTATCCGGGGATTTACCGCAAGTTCCATAAATACTGAAAATTCACGAATGCATTATTATTTTATATGTATACGCAATTTAATAAATTTGCCAGATGCTATCTCTCTAATTTAAATTCATTAATCGCAGCTATGCAGCAATTAAATATAAGGAAGCTGTTATACAATGAAATGCAAGAAACAAGCTTTTAATCTCAAATGTACCCGACATCTAATGCTTAACGGGCAAGATATTAATGGTTGAATACTTAATGGCTGCTGCTACCTTATGTCTGCCACCGTTTTTATTAATGTCTTGCATATTAGATCTTGTCACAGCACAAGCTGCTAACTTGTGATTATAAATTACAGCTATTTAAAACAGTTGTACTAATAGTAGGTATGTATTTAAATTAGCAGTAGCTGAACATCACTCTCTGTTAAGATTTGTGAATGAGAGTGAATTTCGTATTGCCTTTTGCTATTTACACATTTTATGCATTTATTATTTCTTTGCCGTCTACAGAATTTATTATTATTGTTGCATTGATATGTGTAACAAGTCTTTCACTTAGCATTTACCCAACAGCAAAATCATTATGATACTCGTTTAGCATATTTAGCACACAAAATAAGTATTTTGGCGAATCAAGTAAAACTATCCCGTTGCTTTTGCAAGAAAATATAGCGTACTAAACGATTGCATTTGTGCAAATTTAAACAACACCGTACGTGCTTTGAATAAACACTGAAAATGCAAACGGTGACCTTTTACCGCTGAAAGGACATTGTACTCAATAAAAATTATCAGGAGGAGGTAAACGTAATATTATTTGTCATGCGCGGTTTATTCAGCACTTTAATCGGTATCTATTTTTAGAATTACAGAAAAAATTGCTTGCAATTCAAGGTAAAGATTGACGTAACCGTTTCATTATTGAAATTACATAAACCATTGATGTTATTCCATTCTTCGCGTGTCTATGAAAGTACGGATGAAACGGAGAGAGAGAGAAAATTGTTTTATTTTTAGTGATTTATTAGTGTTAGACTTGCGCTATAATTATCTCTGTGTTATTGGCGATTTTATAACTTGCTTTCTAATAAGTCTAATAGTTTGTTAGGGGAGGTACTTCTAGCCTCAATAGAATTAATTCAGGCAAATTATTTTCTCTCCAAGCGGTTTGTGTTTGTGTAAGTCCAATTATATCTCGTTTTGTGTTGATAAATGTGCCAATTTTAAGTCATTAAGGACAAGTACACAGACCTGGAACTCGTTTAGAGCGTAAAAAATGACGGGATTTTAAACATTAGCAGGCATTGCAATCAATATTTTAGAATAATCTATTTCTAGTTGTAAATGTCTGCAAAATGTTAAATTATTTTTCAACATATAGAATACGTGGTCGGTATTTATTTACATCTAGTCCGTACTTCAACCATATCCGCCTATACAACGTGTACGTAATAAATTAGCAATATGATGCCATACTGCAAGACGGAAGGAAATTGAAGTATAGTGACGATCTCAAGCACTTAGAGCGTTGCTGACAAAATTATTCGTCATGTATATTGGTCGCGGCTAAAAAAAGTCGCTTAAAAAGTGAGCTTGCGGGCTATAAACTTGCAAATACGCCTTAAGGATTCAAAATCTGCAAGTTGTCAAAAAATCGTTCACTCACTGCAAAAGGGACGAAATTTTCGAGTTAGAGGTACACCGAGAAATTTCAATATTACAAATACCTGTGGCAAACATTTTAAAGTTTACTGTGGCTTTTCTATTTAAAAAATATTACATTTTTGAAAATACTCGGCCCCTTACGGAGCTACAATTTTTGAGATGCAATTTTCTCGCTTCGAGCCTACGCAAAATTCTAATTATTTTCAAGCTTTTTGCCGTTTGTACTGTCATATCCGCTAAAGTATTGCGGCTACAAAAAAAAACGTGTTGGTGATAAATTGTAGCTTGATTCGTGCGATTCTGATGATGTAACTTGCATAATTTTGCAAAGTGTTGTAATGACACAAATAATATAAATAAAGAGAGCAAATTAATTCGAATGTACAGCATAGCTGCTACCGCTTGTATGAGTCACGAGTTCTCGCTCTTTTCTCTTGCCGCGCTCACGCTGCGTCTACGCTTTAGTATTACTTAACTTAACTTGGGCGCTTCTTGTCCTCGTAAACAACAAATAATAGTTGACACTTACATTTGTTATTATTTCCAATTTTCCAAACGATTCTAACAGCATGGATATTTTGGAAAGTGTACGCTCAGAAATTAAGCTTGATACAAAATTTAAATTGGACATCGTGAAACCCCTGCAGCAGTGCTGGATGTGCAAAAACAGTTTGGGGAATTTGGTAACTTCGGAGTTATTACATTACTCCGTGAGATTTGTTGGGCGAATAATTTCAATTCATTTCTCCAAAGCCTATTCAGTAACCCTACAAAGCGCATTTTCGATTTCGAAGCGTCCAAATCTGTGAAACTATTATACACAGAACTAGCAGAGAAACATTTCCCTTTTTCAAAACATTTTCCAAGTTCTGGTAAAATTGTTTTTAAAGCCCATCGGTGTTTGCTATTTTCTGGCTTGTACTCGAGCTTGGAATTGCAGCAGTTTTGAGAAGTTTTTTTCCAATTGTTTCCTCCTTTTTATACCTGTGAAAGTTTCTACTGACTTAAACTCTTGTGACAGAAGATCCATTTCTTAATGTTAAAAATCTTTGTTCGCAATGCAACTCGTTCATCTGCCTCTATAAAAATTACACCACTGTTGAATCGTATGCATCGTTTTGATGTTTTTCACGCAGTACTTCTATGTTCTTTGCACTGGTATAACTTGCATAATAGCTCTTATGCTGAATTAAAAATTTGTTTAGATCTTGTTGTTTACTTATTAAAATAACCACGTATTTTGTGATCGACAGTTTTTGTTATTTTCTTCCTAATTTTCATACATACCGTCATATTCGCCTGTACTTTTACGGCACCTTTTACAAAATCCTCCAAACTGTTTTTGCAGATCAAGCACTGCTTCAAGGGTTTTACGTTGTCAAATTTCAATTTAGTTCTAGGTTTACTTTCTGAGATTGTACTTTCCAAAATATCCATGCTTTCAGATTCTTTTAGAAATTTGCAAACAATAGTACATGTAAGTTTCAACTATTATTTGCTACTTACGAGGACACGAAAGGCTTATGTTAAGTTGAATTTGGAGTTTTAGTCTAGAGGTTTGAAATTCAGTTGGAATGCTAAGATAAAACATGTTCTAGCAACACTGCACCTTTGCAGTTACATATAACCTTATTCCATTGCTTTTTAAGTACAAAAAAAGCAACAATATTAAACATTTGAATATAAATGTCTCGCTCGTCTGCTGCCTGATGCCAACTAGTACCCTATTAAAGTGTCAACTCAGTGATGAGCGCAGCAAGGGGAAATAAGTGAGAACTCGTGACTCACACATGTAGTAGCAGCTATGCTGCAGATTCAAGTTAATTGCAACTCTATTTATACTATTTGTGTGATTACTACACTATGCAAAATTATGTAATTTACATCATCACAATCAACACAAATCAAGCTACAATTTATCACCAATACTTTTTTTTGTAGCGGCAATATTTTAGCAGATATGACAGTGTAAACGGCAAAAAACTTGAAACTAATTTGAATTTTGTGTAGGTCTGAAGCGAAAAAAACGCATTTAAAAAATGTTGGCTGCGTAAGGGGTCGTGTATTTTCACAAATCTAATACCTTTTGTAAAATAGGAAGGCCACAGAAAACTATAAATTTGTTTCTACGGGTATTTTGTAAAACTGAAATTTCCTCTTTGTACCTTTTAACTCGAAAATTTGGTCTAACGCCTTTTTGCACACGGCGATTTTTTGACAACTTGCAGATTTTGAATCCTTAAGGCATAAAGAAAATGGTTTGCAAGGTCATAGGTTTTTACCTCTCATGTCCCACGACAGTCAAGATAGCTTTCGCGTTGCAGTCTACTATCACAGACAATCTGTGTGAATTTAGCAATGCCGTCATACATTTGGCCATTGATTATCTATTAACAGATTGTTAAGTTTCATTAATCGTCAAGTAAACTTAGTACATGCAAGGTGGGTCAACACTAATTACGCCCCTATTTAATTCTGAAACTGAAAAGCATAAAGAGAAAGAACGTTAATCAAAGTTTTTTTAGTAAATTTTTACCCACTTGTTAACATACTACAGTTTTTTGACCAATGCTGTAAGCGCTGTAACGTGATAGCAATTTTTTAAGTGCAACCTAATCATTTTGCGCTTATTCGCTGGAGATTTTTCTATTCGGCGATATAAAATATCTATACCCTTACATCACAAAATTTTCTAAAAAAACGCTGAAAACTTTTTTTATATTGGCAGGGTCAGAATTCAAACCCATGCCCATGTCTCATGGTCGTTATGAGTTTTTTTTATAAACTAATCGGCAATCGCAATCGTATGTTGCGTAGATTTTTTTTAATAATACAATAAATTGTATTGTGTATCGTTGAACTGCTCCATTTTTCAAAATAACATAATTCAAAAAATGCGTTAAGTAGACTTTGATCGCCGCTGTCATGCCTACTCCGATGAATAGTCGTTATAATTAAGGTGTGTAGTATGATAAAAACGGTTTACTTTAACAGAGCGGTACAGTTACAAAATGTAACAGGCGCAAAATGTAAACACACAAAGTAATATCACTCACTGAAGGTCTTCAACAGTCGACCGATGCAGCCAGGTCGCATCCGCGAAAAACTCCGAACAGACAGTTACGTACTTTTCGCAAGTACAAACATATATCTGTAAGCACATCAAACATTCAGCAGTCAGGACATCACCAGTATTAATATAAAAAGCAAATAGATTTTCATTACCATCCTAGCAAACATGATCAAAATCTATTACTTTTGGTTGGGGGTAGGGGGCATTGTTCTCGGTTGAAATATCACGCAGCACCTAGTATTTTAATATTTGATCGTGTTACAACATTATCCTCAGTGCACTAACTCGACGTGCCTAAAAACTTGAAAGATGAGAATAGAGATCCGCTCCTTCCGAAAGACGCGAGCCACCTTAATTTGGGTTAATACTTTTCAATTTAGCAAGTCGAAATTTTAAGTTGTCGCTGTTTCGACGGCCTTTATTAACACTTGTTTGAGCCCAACAACATATATTAACAATTACTGACAGTTACATAAATAATAAATCATCTACAGTAGTCTCACATTTATGCTATGCTACACCACATTTACACAGGTATCAACAGTTGTACATTAAACAATTAAAGACAAACACAACATTATTACTTGCATAGCACGGTATGATGTCATTATTCAAAGCCATCGGCCGCCGTTCGATTTCTTCTTAACCGCTGCTTCTGCTTGACCTACCGTTAAACTTAGGGCATCTCGCTTCTCACCCCACATTTTATGCCTGCACGTTTGCTTTACATCGACATCAGTTGACCGTAACGGTTTTGTAGTCAGCCAATTAAATCTTTAACACATTTTTAGGCTAATGAAACAACTATTTAATGAAATATACAAAACTTAATAGAATAAAGTGTAAAGAGTTCAATATAAAAAATTCATACCGTCAAAAACATGGCCATAGGATATCTATTTTTTGATTTAAATTTATTTCTAAAATTCTGGTAAAATCTCTAAATAAAAAAGTTCGTGGCTTAGTAAAACTTACACTACATCGAAAGCTAAAAGTTATATTGGTAATTTCCGACAAAGAATTTTTTTTAAGACAATGAAATGAGATCATAGACAGCGTTGATGTATCTGCTTTTAACCAATAAAAAATGAAGCTGACATTCCAACTTCTCTTCTTTTTAATCATTTCCGTTCAGTCACTTGCGTTCTGGCATTTGCTCCGCTCTGCCGGCAAAGAAGTTTCAGTTCAAAATACCTATTCTGCAGGTGATACTAAAAGATTATTCGTCGTGTAGAAGTACATCTTTATTTGCCGTGTCATCAATAGGGCTGGGAATATTTATAGATATACCGATAATATCGATATAGATAATAGCGAACAGCGATTATTTAAAAGAAAATATAGATATTTGGATAATATCAATAGTATAAATAATATTTATAATACCGTTAATATCGATAATATCGATAATTTTGCTAGTATCGGTATTATCCATAAAATACCGATAATATCGCAATACAGACAACTAATAGTACCAGATAAAAAGTATTATGCTGATAACAGGGAGGAAAAATAAAATTTTAAAAATATCGTGGGTATAGTATGGTCCAGAAATGTTTCTCGATATTCTTGGTAATATATCGATATTGTTGATGTTATATTTTCAATATTATCAATATCGACTTATGAAGTATATTCTCAATATTATCTTTAGTATCGATAATAATGATTATATCTATATTATTAATATTTTATAATCGACATAAATACACTATCGATATCCCATGTTAAATTTTAAATATCCTCCAGCTTTAGTCAACAACATATAAGAGATATAGTTGCTATTTTAGGTAACTTGGTAAGTATATTTAGTAATGTTCATTAATGTATTTAAAAACAATTTGGTTTTAGAAATAAGTTTTAAATCCCGTTGAAGTCAGAAACTGATAGCCGGATAGCCCAACAACCGTTCGTACCTTTTATTGGTGCATTTCTATTGTGCACGCATTCAATTGGCACTTTTTTAGCGATAACCGCCAAGTTCGTAATGGCATAGATGGATATGCGGGTGTGTTTGGGTGTACTGCTTTCTTACTGCATAAGTAGTTCTGGGGTCGAATCTGGGTTGGAACCAAAGTTTTTTTTATTTTATAATTTTTTTTTAAACACTGTTGTTGCGTTTCGCTGTTTACTCGAGGTTATTCGTTAAGAGCAGTTATATTTTTAAAGAAAATATACGAAGACAAATTTGCATTCACTGATTGACGGCATACTAACACGCAAGTTTGACCTTGATGAGGTAGGATCCATTGAAGCCAAGGGGCTAGACGCTAGTGTTGAAGTCTATGTTACCCTGAGCAAAATTGAATCGTTGAAGCAGGAACGTTGCAACTCTTAACGTAACATTTTGAAGTTTTGGGGAATTGTAGTTGTATTAAACTGTTGAACCTATTTATTGTAAAAATCGAAATAAAAAAAAGTTTATGTGGATCAATGACCACAAATAAACTAATCAAATAGTTAGTTATTGACTCTATTTATGCTTTTCGCAATTAGTTTTGCTGATGCAGTTGATACGCAATTATATTTGAAGCCACGGTGCCAAATGCATCCATTACGTTGGTCTTGGCGCCTCTAATCAATTGACTATGAGCGTGAAGCTCTTGTAAAGAACTCTAAAACCTCGAATATACTGCTCGTGTAAGAAATTATCTGGTTGCTTAAGTAACGAAATTATTTGCTTTCAGGTAAGCACCTGCTGCTGTTGTGGTGCGATTAAACACTTCAGAAGGGTAAGGTAATTTAATTTTAATCTACTAAAAATAAGATTCTGAAAAATTTTTTTTAGAAATTGTTTCCAATTTAACAGTCAAATATAACGGGTCTCCAGAAAGTCTTTCAGTCCTGGGCGGCTATGGATTGTATAACGTATGTCTTTGGATATCTTTGTCGAAATTCTTCTTTATACGCATTGATGGAATAATTCCAATTTCCGTTTTTTCATTGTTGATTATTGCGAAAATAAGATTTCACAATAAAGGTTTTTTGTTCTTGCGTAAACATTTTATAACAAGAAGTATGCAGAAAGTAAATAATTCAAAATAAAAACCTTTTAATTTAAATTGACTTTGACTTATGTCAAATAAATTACTTAGATATGACTGAATAAAAGACATGCGTTATACAATCCATAGCCCTGACTGAAAGACTTTCTGGACACCCGTTATTTTAGTAGACGTTATACAAGTAACGTTAAAACTAGCTTAAAAATCATTTTTCTTATACTTATTACATTTGTAGTACTGTAATTATTAGTATGCATATCTTGGTATGCTTCTAGTGAATGGGTACACGTGACTGAAAACATTAATGTTGTATACACAGATCTGTAGATAACTACGTACTTGATTTAAATTTCCATTGATATTTATTTAATCCTAATCTATCACCTTCTTTGGAAAGTTTTAAATAAAAAAGAAAAAAATGAATACATTATTTATTTACTTTAGCAATTTTAATTTGTTTTAAAATGTGACTCAGTTGTATAGTCGGCTACAGCTCTTCATTTGGTTGTGTAAATATTTGTTTAGCGTAGATACAACATGTAGGCACTGGCATGTAAAGACAAAAAATATAGTTTATGCTTATGCAATTGGAAACTCTATAAATAGTAACTTGTAAATAATTAGCTCGTAAAACAAGTCCGTACATCTATTTGTAGGTTTCCTTTATTGGCTTTTATGCACATACTTCTTTTTGTAGATTAGACTACCGTATTTGTGTACTTGCCATTTGGAACAAAAAATAAACGGTGGCTTAGTATTACATAATGAATAATAGTTGCAGTATGGCTATAAATTTACATTTCTACTTTTTGCCTTCTTCGCTATACGGGGTATAGTGCTGTAGCAAGTTATTGTGATTATCATTTACGATTTGAAGCAAATGCAACCATTCAGCGAAGGTTTTCCGCTTTCGACTTACTGGCAAATACACGAGTTATGCCTAAACTAAAGGTAGTTCTATGGCAAACATTTTCAACCTAAACATTTTGACTAGTAAGCATTTTTGTCCGTAGACATTTTGCAGTCCAGACGCCTTAACGCAGGAAAGCCAATTTAGGCTTAACAGATTGGTAATTACAGCAAGAAAAGGGTGGGTAAAGGAAGGGTGCGCTGCTCTAAAATAAACACGCTCAAAAAAAAACCTTGAATTCGTATTCTATGCATGTCGAATAGCCGATCTGCGCAAACGCAATCTCCCTGTCACCTCTCACTGCCCCCTGTGTGTCCGTCTGTGTACACTTTACAACAGAGGTGGGAAGTAGCGCGTTATTGTAGCTAAGCTACTATTATTGTAGCTACTTTTCATATACAGGGTTATTCAAAAGTATGGAATAAAATTCATATTTCTGTAGCGCGTTGGTTTTTGAAAAAATACTCGGAAACTTAAATTGATTTAAATATAACTGCATTTTTATGTGATATCATTTGTTTTCCAACGTCAACCCTTTGACCCCCAGCTAGCTTGGCTTAATTTTTTTAAATAGCAACTTATACTTTGCGTGCACTCGGTGAAATGCTTCTAAAAAAGTGGGATCGTTAGTTTTTAAGTTACAGCGATTGAAAAACAAAATGTACTTTTTTTATATTTTTTTGTTAAGACGTTAATATCACGTAACTAAAGCCATAACAATAATTTATAAGGTGGCTCATGTCATGTTTATAAATTATTGTTTAATTGTTTTTAATGCCATTTTGTTTCCCAAATACAACGTGTTGTAACTTTTCAATTGAATGAAATCTAACAGAACAAAATGCCGCAGTTATCAGAAAGACAGAGAATTGCAAGTTTGTTGATGCTGGAATTTGGTGACAAAATTAGATGTCATGCTAAAAAAACACTTATAACATTCGTTATAAATTGTCCTGTCTTTGGTTACTTTATATTAACGTCTTAATAACAAAATATGGAAAAAGTTTATTTTTTCTTTCAATCGCGGTAACGCAAAGACCAACCATCACAGTGTATTTATGATTGCAGATTAGATTGTAGTTCTTGCAAGCTTTCCATTGAGCCCACACAAAGTATAGGTCGCTATTTGAAATTTAAGTCAAGGTGGCTGAGGATGAGGGGGTTGACGTTGGAAAACAAAAGATATCACCTAAAGATGCTGTTATATTAAAAACAATTTCAGTGTCCAAACATTGTTTCAAAAACCAGCGCGCTACAGAAATACGAATTTTATTCCATACTTTTGAATAACCCTGTATAATAGCTCGTCACCTAGAGCGAGCTACAAATAAAAAGAAGCTGTAGCGGAATTCATTTTTTCGTTACGTTGTTTAAAATTAGATAAACCCTGAAATATATTTTTCTTAAAATAGTGGGTTTTTAAGCCCTGAAAATTCCTTTTTGCCTAATTAAATTAAAGGTTAACGGTAAAATACAATAAATTAGCCCTTTAGTTTTTATATGCCAATCCAAAACAATACAAAAAATTTAGACATAAACAGGGTATGAAAAAATCAATTTAATTAAAAAAAGTTTTTTTTTTAATTTTAATTGTTTTTGTTAGACAAATATGTTTTCATGATTTTTCTACTTAAAATTTATTATTTACGATTTAAGTTATGCTTTTTTTTGTATTTGACAATAAAAATTTCACGCTAGTACAACTAAATAGATTTGAATTAAGAAAACAATTAAAATAAAAATTCAATTTAAATTTAAAAAAAATCGATATTTATAAATTAAATTTATTTTTCGTACTCTCTTTCTGTCTACAGCTTTGTATTTTTTTGTTATGCATATAAAAACTTTAAGCACAATTTAAAATAACATTTCTTACTCTATATAATATAACGCTTTTTTTAATTTTTGTTTTCTATATGTTTGCAATTAAATGTAGGTATTAAAAATCAGTAGTTGCTTTTTCCAAAAGAAATTCTTCGTTTTACATATGTCTATAATTAAGTCAAAAATTGCATTATACACTGTGTCCATAAAGTAACCTCCCCCCCCCCAACTAACTTTTGAACGACTTGATATTTTTCTACAAAATTTGGTGTGCTGTAATGGGAAATTAAATACTATTTTTCAGACCATATTAAAATTTTGTATCATCCAAAATGGCGACTGGGCGCCATTTTGATTTTTTTTTAAATTGGAAAGGGGTCGAGTGACGCCTTATTGGAAAGGTCTTTTAGTTCTGCGTCTGATCCTAAAGTTTTAAAGAAAAATATTCAGCCATAACAAAATGACAATGTTTGAAGATAAAGAAGTCTATTTAAAAAAACTAAGAATTAAAGCTTAAATTAATTAAATTAAGTGTTCGAAATGTTAGCACATAAAAAGTCGGTTATGAAATTCCTGCGTTACATTTTCATAAGTTTCTGGAGTGATGTTTCTGCAAACTTCTGTAATGCGTTACTCCAGTTCTTCAATTGTTTCTGGACGGGTTCTGTACACTTTCGATTTCAGATATTCCCATAGAAAAAAAAATCTAAGAAAGTTAAATCTGGGGAGTGAGCCGGCTATTCGACAGGCCCCCGCCTAACAATCGATCTGCCAAAAAAATGTCCGTTGAGAAAGTCAGAACCAGGCCTATAATAATGAGGCGGCGCGGCGCACCGTCTTGTTGGAACATAACGTTTTCTTTAAAATCCGCCATTTTGTTATGGCTCAATATTTTTTTTTGAAACTCTAGGATCAGACGCAGAACTAAAAGACCTTTCAAATGAGGTATCACTCGACCCCCCTTTCTATTTAAAAAAAAAATTCAAAATGGCGCCCAGACTCCATTTTGGATGATACAAAATTTTAATATAGTCTGAAAAATAGTATTTAATTTCCCATTACAGCACACCAAATTTTGTAGAAAAATATCAAGTCGTTCAAAAGTTAGTTGGGAGTGGGGGGGGGGGGGGGGTTACTTTATGGACACAGTGTATAACAAACTTAACAAACTTTTTTTGTAAAATTATGAGTTTTAATTAGAAAAATCATAAATATAGATTTAAAAAAAAATTATAAATGATTTAAATTTAAAAAAATCGATTGTTCTAAATTAAGTTGATTTTTTAATACCTTGTTTATGTCTACGTTTTTTTTAGGTATGCATATAAAACATTTTGCCCAGTTCAACATAACTGTGTATAATGTAAGTCTTTATTTAATTTTTGTATTTTGTATGTTTTTAATTAATAGTAAATTTTAAAAATTTAGTAGTTGCTTTTTCTAAAGAAACTCTCCATTCTAAATTAGACTACAGTTAAATAAAAAATTGCATTAAATAACAAATCAAAGCCCAGATCTTTACAACTCGAGTAATAATAATGGTATAAACAACTACATTTCATATTGTGGCTTTTTTTCTGTGGATTATTTTTCCATTGAAGTTTTTCCCTGAATTTTTTTCCGTGGATTTTTTTCTTGTATTATTTCATTTAGTTTTAAGATTCTTCCAGCAACGCAGCAGAGGTGTTTCATCCCAAAACAACAAAACTAATTGACAGCACTTTTGATAATCAATTGAAAGTCAAAATTGATATCAAACATTGTAAATGTGTAATAATGTGACTACATGATATTATTTAGTTTTAAAAGTGTGTTGAAAAATGTATGTAGGTACGCAATTATTTTTTCTGTTTAATTCTGTACTACACCTGCATTTTTATTAAGTAGTGCAAACGTAGCTAATATAGCACTTTTGAAGTAGTTGTAGCTTAGTTTAGCCACGTGAAGCAAAAAGTAGCTTGTATCAGCTTAGCTTCTAGCGTAGCTAGCTAATTTTTTTAAAGTAACTTTACAGCACAGACGCTTTAACGCGGAAATGCTCAAGTAGGCTAAAAAAAAGTGGTGAGTTCACTCGGATGAAACCGCAACAAAATGAGGTTGGTCGGTCAAAAAAAGGAGCGGGGTGTTCTAATAAAACATAGACGTTGCCGAAAACCAACCTTAGATTCGTATTCTACGCATGTCGAATACCCGATCTGTGCAAACGCGATCTTCCTATTACCAACTGACCCCCCCCCATCCATGTTTTCTTATTTCAAAACTTTACGAATTTCGTTTTCAAAATCGGAAATTGCTTAATATATATTTCAGTAAAAAGTCTTTTGAATTTTTTAATTTTCAAAAATTTTCAAAACATATTTTTGATAATTTTAGAAAAATAGAAATATAGTTATATTGATAGTAAAAAGTTCAAAAAATTTAATGAACGCGAGGAACATCCCGTGGCGACCTGATAATTTTTTAATTAATAAAATAAAGCAAAAACAAAATTACAGCCCGTCACTGAACAACTTTTTTAATAATGTTCTCTACAAAGATGTTAATTTAATCTAGAAACAAGAAACAAAGTAGCGACTAACGTCATAGTTAATTCTTACATATTTATTGCCCATTTTTTTGGAGATTTTAATAAATACAATAAGTAGATTGAAGTTTGGGACTGTTTGCGTTCCGTATTTTCTTTACACTATCATCGTATTTGTAATTTTGTCAGTTGAAATTACTCAATTCTAATCTAACACGCAATAAAAATTTCGCAGTAATAACAGAACGTTCACCTACTACAGAGTAGTTACTATTTTTAAGGTTTTCATAATTTATCAAGTTGATTGCATCAAATTTTTTTCTGGGGTAATGTAATGCCAGTAATTCAAGAAACTATGTTTTTGAAACACAATATTGCTTGAACGAGATACGTAGGTCGGCTTAAGTACGAGTAATTACAGTGAATGCAGCAGATGAAAGCATTGAAATAAATAACAAGTAGCAATACGGTTAACAGGAAATTACTATCTGCAAATTTAAATCATAGAGGATGTAAATTACGCAATTAAACGTTTTATTTCGACGTAAGTACTGCAATAAAGTTTGTTTATGTTTCTGTGTTTATTGTAGGGTACAGTAGAGTACGAACTGCGCTAGGTTTGTTCGATTGTAAAAGAGTGAATGTAGCAACTAGCTGAATTAGTGTGGTACATTTTTCTGTGGTTTTTCCCTGAAATGTTTTATTCTAAATTCAGGAATTATAACCCTTCAGAAGTGGTAAATATAAAATAAATTTTGATATGTTTCCAAGGTAGAATGTTGATATTTGGACAAACTATTGTAATAGATTAAAGGCATTCATCTGATTAAATTTTAAAGTAAATTCTTTAAGGGAAAAGGAGTAATTTAGGGTTCCTGGGAATTAACTGAAGATATTATTAATATATTTTACAGTGGTGGCTCGAGAACATTTACTACGGGGGGGGGGGGGGCACAAATTTGGAAAATAATAGTATTTTTTAATTAACAATTCCATAAAGTAAATCTATACCACCTTCTTTCTGATTCACAAAATGACCAATCACTAAGCCATTAAAATTGTCGGTATTTTGAATAAGGTTTTTTACCTCCCATTTACATATTTTCAATCTTTAACAGCGGTCGCTGTGCAGAATAAAATAGAGACCATTTATTATTGGACAAATCAAATAAAACACTTCTCATTTCGCACACGCTAATCTAGTCCACAGATACATTGTGCCCATTTTGTCGTGTAACCTCTTGACTCTTCAGTCGTAAATCTTTTATTTACTAAATGTACTAATTTTTAATAGAAGTTAATGAAACAGTTATTAATAATGCTCTTTTACATATTTGCTTAAATATTTCTCAAAATTAGACAAACTTGTTGCTGTTGCCTGTTCATGTCAGGCAACACGCGTTGCGTGACATAGGTAGCTTCACTATTAAAATATACCTTATTAAATGAAAACAACAGTTTGCTGTGTATAGCTCACTGTACATAAAATATCAACCGTGGGTGCATTTTTTATCCACAACAAACTTTTTTTGTCATTCATAAAATTAGATTTTAATAGTAAAGCCACCTACGACGTATAACGTGTGTTGCCTACTATAATGAGTAAATGGGTTACATGATAAAATAGGCACTCTGTAAATACATAATTTGTGTTCAACTTAGGTACATTCTTATTTTTCTTTTGTCAGAATGATTAATTTGTAATTTAGTAAGAGGCCGATATTTGTTATTTGAAGCTTCACCTGTTAAGTAAACTGCGGTGCATATCCTCACTTTTGCCAGCTCACATTATTTCCTATGAAAACATCGCTCTTCAGTAATAAAAGTTAAACGGTATTATACGTTTTAGTAAAGTGGAGTGTCTTATATGTAGTATATGGATTCGTAGCGAGGACGCTGCGCACGTTGCTCCCCAGTGTACTTTTTTCGGTTATGTTAACTCCTATGTTTAATGGAAATATTTCTCTAATTATAATAAAACAAAGGACGTTTGTTTTCATGGGAGGTACCGTTTTAAAATTTTCTATATAACACGTGCTTTGCGTTTTGTCGTGTTTGTAGGCAATCCTGGATATTTTATTTATAAGTTCGAGCTTTACTTCCTTGAAGTTCATTTTAATTTATTGCATATAAAACAATTATTAGGTTTTGTATTTTAGCTTTATACGAATTTTAACGTGTTACAAAGCTAAAATACAAAACCTGTTGAAGTTAATAATTGTTTTCTGTACAATAAATTAATCCTGGGTATGCAGTTGCTTTAAAATGGTTTATTTTTTTTTTCTTCAATTATATGACGATGATTAGCCAATATTACTGTATGGAGAATTCCATGGAGTTGAAGAGTTTACTTTGTTTTTTCCATTAATACTTCTTTACTTTCATATACTTTCAATATAGTATTGATTTCAAAAAAATGTTCAAAATAGAGATATTGCCGGAAATATATGCTTTTGACCCAGGTTTTTAAAAAATGTCTGTCTGTGGGTGGGTCCGTCGGTATGCATATGGTGCATCATAACTCCCGAACTGATGGTCCAATTTTTTAATGAGCTTTGAAATGTACATCAAAATTCACCCGCCAAAATAAGCTTTAAAAGAATCCGAAACCGGCAGCGGAAGTTGAACATGTTTTTTGGCTGCATTGTTTTCCGAAACCAAATTTATAAATTTGAAAACGGAATCCAATAAAAGACTTTACGGCAAATTCTAAGCTTTTTTCCCTAACTTTCTAGCTTTAAAATGGCGGCTGCTACGATTTTTTGAAAATTTAGAGATTGGCACCTTATTACTCAAAAACAGGTTGACAGAGCAGGTTTAAATATTTTATCGTAATAGCAATATAGAGACACAATGGGACTGTGCTCAAAAAGTTTCGTAAAGTTAAAAGCTATGAAGTGAGCAAAATTTCCAAAATTTCGGAAATTTTCAAAAAAATATTACTCAAAAACTGTCAACACGATTTTTTTTTAATTTTGCAAGTTCATAGTGCTGATGATGAGTTACAATTTGGTTCGTGTCTCAACCCACATTTTTTCTCTGTGACGCCTTCTATGGATTTTTTAAAATTTGCGTTTTAACGTCTACTCAAAAACGAGTTATCAGATCGGAATGAAATTTGATATTGGAAAAGCTTTAAGGGTACAAAATGCTACTAGAACTTTTGGAACTACTAAAACTGCGGAGTGAAAATAAAGTAAAAATTTTGAGTTTTTCAAAAACATATTGCTCAAAAACTGGTCGCTCGATTCTTTTTTAAAGTTTGTAGACTTATAGATCATATGCAATTTGTGTCCAAATTCGCTACTTCTTTGTCACGCCTTTTATGAATTTTTGAAAATTAAAAATTCGTAGATTTATTTAATAAACGGGGGGCAATAAAAAATTTCTGTTGGAAGGGTTAATTTAGCCCCTGACGCACAATTTTTGATGGACGAATTTGTCGTTCTGTTTTTGGGTTTCTCTAATTCTCTGCACAATCTTTTTCCGAAAAATCAAAAATCGATTATCTTCACAAAAAAACTTGGAAAAAATTCAGCGTACTATCAGTTTCCTTTACAATATCACTGGCCCTCTCGATCAAACACCCATACGTTGACGGAAGTCTTTCTGCGCGTGATCGAAGTACACACACACACACAACTACCTGTCGACCTTTGCTTCACTATTCTCTCTTTCTAGTCAATGTTGGGGCGTAACACATTAATAACAAGATACTTTTAAATATATGTTAAGTAACAATATATAAAGCATAGGAAAGTTCAGGCAAAATGCTTCGCTCATTTTTTAAAGTGAACTCTTCTTTTAACACTTTTGATTCTTAGAAGTAAAAATTTTTCTAACGGACAGGAAATTGAACGGCGGTGTTTTTACTTTCAATTAAGTTTTGACGTAATTAGGGTGAGTTTTTAGTGCATCTACCCAAATAAGTACAAAAAGCGCAGCTGAAGAACGCTAAAGCAAAAGTAGAAGTACGAAGACTGGGCTGGGGGCTGGGCTGCAGTTGAAAAAAATGTTATGTTATTGAACAAACGTCTCGCTATGAAAAGGTGAACTTTAAAAACAGGACCCGCAAATGTATTGTTATTAATCAAATCATTAATTACGCAATATACTTAGCTGCCGGCTGGTATCTTGTTTGAAAGGTTTAACACAGTGATTTACAAATCAAATCCGGCTCATTCAAAACATACCGATTGTAACAAACTACCACATGCGATGCGGTTTGATTTTACTATAAACTAATGAATGCAGAAAGGTAAATCAAGCGCATGGCACAATAGAATTGTTAAGTGATATATTTACATGCTTGTCACATATACTAGCTAAGAAAAAAAGGCAAAGGAAAATGTCAGTGGTTTAATCTTTTTCTGTTTCGCGAACAAAGCAGTGACAAATTGTAACACAAGGAAAGCGTTATTACGTAAACAGCTCATGCCACCCATGAATGGATTAATTCGTGAATAATGGTGTTACTCAGCAGGATTCGCAAACATCAAAGGAAAGGTGCGCTTATGCTAAGAACTCGACAGTGCATATTTAGCAATGCACAATAGTTATTGCGGTTTTAAACGTCTACAGTTTTCTTAAAATTGTGTTAGTCGTCAGCGGTATTTACGTGAAATGAAGTAATTTTACACAATTAGAAGAATTTCGTGAGAGTGCCGAAAAATGTGTGTAATACTTAACTTTGAGCGGTATTATCCATTTAATACAGAGATATACATTTCATGAAATATTTAATTTTCTTTAATGTATAGCCGAATCTAAAGCACCATTGCACTGCTGCCAAAATCTTATGTTACATTGTTCCCTCGCTTATAAAATATGTCATATCAGGTTAATAATGACCTAATTTGCTAGTTTAACTTGGTTAAGGCAAGAATATGTATAACAAAATGAATAAATTACACAAAGTGACTATAACATCGTATACAGGGTGTCCCGGCCATAACTCTCCAGCCTGATAACTTCTTCATTTTAAAAGATACGGTTTTGAAGGTTATTACAAAATATTTTAAGCGTTCAACGCTTAATCCAATAAATCGTTAAAATGTATTGCCGTTTTTAAATTACGCCATTTTGAATTTTTTATTCAAAATTTTGTTTTTTTCCATATTCCAGAATTTATGTTTTGAAACATGCCATTAAAAAGAGAAGTCTTGTCTTTTTAAAATAATGTGTAGTTTTCATATGCTTGCATAATAAACGTTTCGAAACATTTTTTTTTGTGAAAATCCTTAAAAGTAACTAAATAAAAATGAAAAAATTAAAATGTAAATATCATTACCACTAGTAATCTGTTCTAATTAATATGATTTAAATTCGTGCATTCAGGCAATAATATTTATTTAAGTATCAAGGAATGTAAGGTCGTAATAACATCCGAGGTAGGCAAATACGAGCTGAGGCGGAGCCGAAGCTTGTCGCCTACCGAGGATGTTATTAGTCGATACGTTCCGTGTTACTTATTAATTTTTTCACGCTACCGGCAATGTAAGTAGGCCTACAGGTAGAAATTTAATCATACTTTTAAAAGTTCGTTTTGACAGCTGTCATCGGAATTATTTTTTAAAAGCCCCATTATTCTAAGTTGTCTGTGCTTGTTACTATATCAACGAACAGTTAAAATCAATATTATTTTCCTAGGGATGTAAGTGACACTATTAAGTTCCGTCGTCAAGGGTAACTAGTACACGAATGTTATCAGCCATTTACGATCCCTGTAGCTATGGATGTAAGGCCTACTTACATTACCGGTAGCGTGAAAATCAATTTTATCAAAATCACATTTATTCATCAGGTAACCTTGGAAAATCTGTCGTAGACGATTCATTGTAGTTCAAAAGCATTGCAAACTAATTTTTAGCATACCTCAATATAAATAATTTAAATAATCGAATGTTACCTAGACGAACACATTACTAGTTATAATAATATGTACGATTTTTATTGTTTTAATTTTCATGTGTTTTTCACAAAAATCTTTTTTTTATTTCGAAAATTGTTTTATGCAAGCAATTGAAAGTGACAGAAAAAAATTCTCTTCTTAACGGCATGTTTCAAAATATTTGAAAAAAAATTTAAATCAACATATCATAATGGCATAATTTGAAAACGGTAGTACATTTTAAACATTTTATTGTTGATTTGGATTAAGTGTTGCTAGCTTAACATATTTTGTAATAACCCTTGAAATCGTATCTCCTAAAAAAAATTATAAAGCTGGGCAGTATTGGCTGGGACATCCTGTATAAAGTAGTGTAATCTGATATGATGGAGCTTTAAAAAATAATTTTATTTAGTAACACCAAGTCGACCAAACACAGATTTTATGAATATTTGCTCAATACAAGATCTGTGCTTCACGCGAATGCAAAATAGTGATAGACCAAATACCTATAACAAAAAATTCTAAAAATTCCCCTAAAAATAGTTGTGCTAAAGCCGACATTTTGGAAAATGACGTTCAAAATTCTTGTTTTGTATTTTATTACAAACCGTGCATTTTACAAGAAAAAATTTCAAATAAAAATTGTTCAGCACAAAAATATCCATAATTTTTATTCTCACCATTTTTCGATTGGACCAACCCTAAAGTCACAAAATGGCGTCGAACGCATATCAAATCGGAATATCGCAACACACGCTAACGTTGCTGGTGCTTCTAAGTATACATATAGGGGGTATAGCGAGCGCCCTAACACAAGTATGAAGAGGAAGAAAGTTGTAGGGCAAAAAATTTGCGGGATGAACATTTTTTTAATTTTATTTACCGTAAATGTAAACAAATTATACGTTGAAAAAGTTGGAAATTACTGATAAAGACAATATTGATGTTTAGATTTTAGCAAAACACATTTCTAAGAACTAAATATGCAATAACACGCAATTATGTAACATAGCATGTATTTTCCAACATTTTTTTATTTATAATTTGTTTACATTTACATTAAATAAA
Source organism: Ctenicera cuprea (assembly GCA_958336395.1). NCBI lineage: Eukaryota > Metazoa > Arthropoda > Insecta > Coleoptera > Elateridae > Ctenicera > Ctenicera cuprea. The sequence goes on along the minus strand of OY284489.1, from coordinate 27,713,654 downwards.
ATTAAAACTAATATTCGTTACCTATTCAATTTTTTTTGCTTTACAGCTTATTTCTTCTCCATACTTGGATTAGGGCACTCGCTATATCTTCTATATGTATACGTAGAATCACCTGCTACGTTAGCGTGTGTTGCGTTCTTCAGATTTGATATACGTTCGACGCCATTTTGTGGCTTCAGGATTGGTCCAATCGAAAAATATAAATAACAAAAATTGTAGATATTTTTGTGATGAACAATTTTTATTTGATAATTTTTTGATAAAATTCACGTTTTATAATAAAATACCCAAAACAAGAATTGAATTTTTGCCGCCATTTCGGCGGCTTGAGCACAACTATTTTTTGGGGGAATTTTCAGAATTTCAAAATTTCGTATAATGACGACTATTATAAAAATATTTTACACCAAATTTAAAAATGCTTTAGTTTTCATATTAAGACATATTGCATGATTTAAATCTTAATTATATTTATCAATTATTATTAGAATAGTTGAGCAAACTTTTCTAAAATATCTCTCTTCCTTAAAAAAATACTTATTTTGAAATTAATAGTTATTAAAAATTAATTGCGATAAAAAAACAAGAGAGTAAAGTAAAGTTAAAGTAGTAATATTACCGATTTTCTATTTGAGTGCAAACTTTAGTTTCTAAAAATCCATCAAAACTAAAATTCTAAAACAAAGAAAAACAAGCAGCTGGTTGTTTTTACAGGATTTTTTTCATAAGCATAGTTTTTCTTTGGTTCTTTCCAGGTTTGTAATTTTACACGTAGAAAAGTTTGTAGAATACGTAAAATATGTAGAATTATATGTAGAAAATATATATTAAGAAATACTTGTATATTGCTATATGAATTATGTACTTACCAGAAAAACAATTCTTTAAATGCCTGCAATTTACGCAATAACTAATTATATTTTATATGAGACTTTTTTATAAAATTTCTTAGGGTCGTTATTAAGCTTGGGAAGAAATGGTATTAATAAATATGACTAAAAAAAATTACACAAACCAATATCAACATTACAAACAGCTTTTTATTTAAAAGTCAATTTGAGGTTAAATTTTTGAAAAATCAAGAAATTTCTTTTTATTCTACTGTTCTTAAAACTGAACACTTATCTTTGTTTCTTCTTTATAAAGACATCCTTAACTCGACAATCGTTGAATGATAAACTCCCTCTTCTCTGGTTTGCAGTTTCCACAAAAACCACAGCACTCGCCTTTAGTAAGAATCTTCCTCCGCTGTTGTACCAATATGTACTGGACTGATGTTATGTTTATTAATACTTGGCTTTTTCTACCATGATAACTGTAAACTCGTTCTGGACCGCTTTTATATTATTATTCTTTTGGGTATTTCCAAAATTAGTTGAGAAACACTTGTATCCGTTTTGTTATAGCTTCTATTCGATTCAATACCACTATTTAATTCATATAACTCGTTTTCTTTCTCTTTTTCTTTCAGAGAATGAAAAATCCTGTGTCTTTGTTTTCAGGACGAGCCGTAACTAACTAATAAGTTTTCACTTGCTTTTGTCTTCCTCCTTGATCTCCCATTTTTTTAAAACAAATAAATCTCATGAAACAATGAGTGTTCTTTTTATACACTTGTCAAATTGACATTCACATCCATAACCCCCACAAATGACATTTAACGATGCACAAAACAAGTAAGTTTAAAACTTCTTATATATTAAACCTTTTAAACATTTCTGAACTAATTTTATAATTAAAATTAACATAAACAATAATCGTATCAATTTGATTGTGTTCTTCTTTCTTTCAGAGTAAATAAAACTTCACAAATATGAAAATATAAATGATATAAAGATAACCACCTTATTTGAATTTTAAAACGAGAAATTAACAGCAATAATACGCAACCCTGAGTTTATAAGTTTGAATACCAAAACCTTACAGTCTTCACAAACCTCCAATAGTAAATTAAATTGTAACAAGCATCCCACAAACTGCCTTCCAGGATTTACAATACTCCAGTCAAATCATACAACTCCGAATATCACAGCAATATCTACCTTTTTTCTACATATAGATATGAAGGATATGTAAAACATGTACCGATAGATTTCATCTAGAAAAACACCTGCATAAAATTATTATGTTTACTTTACTATGTAGATAAACGCGTGTGTGCATAGTAGGGGGGGGGGTGAGACATGTGACTGACTAACCAACGATATGACTATTCAAACGTACCGCACTGCAATATGTTTTTAATTGTCAGCAGTTATCAAACGACAAATCAGTTGGCTCGATAAAAAATTATACAGTAAAATTTCTCTTTAAATAGTTACGTGTGGGGCGGAAGTACCGCTTGCCCCCACCATAATTCCGGCAGTGGTCGCAATTATTTTACGTTTTTAGTTTATTACTATTATTTTGAGATATTTTAACTTTTAATTTATTAATATTAATTATTATTCTTATTCAATTACGGTTAAAACTGAGAAAGGTGGTTCCGCGGTAAGCGCGTCCATCTTTCATTCAGGAGGCCTGGGATCCATTTCCTGGCCCGCCGGCGGTTCTGGATCAGGGTTTTCCGTGGTTTTCCTGGCCCACAAGGTAAATAATGGGACAGCACTATCTACGGAAATCGTCCCTTATCCAAATTCATTGCTCTAACCCATCTTTACCATCTTTTCTCGGTTGCAGAAGAGCTTGGATTCCGGTCCGGTCCGTAAGACCCCTATAGCAGCACGTCCCTTCACGAAGAATGCACTGACAATGAAATTATTTTTTTACGTTGAAACTGTCTGATTTTGCATCGGTATTATTCTACATGGAGAATATGCAGAAAACGAGCGGGATTTTTTATCATGAGATTTTTTTTTCGTTGAAATTTTTTTTCAGGATTTTACACTGCCAGCCGATGGTAACGTGTTATCTACATACATATCTACGTTCGCAAATTAATCACTGCGGATAAATGGCGCGAATAAATCGCTAATATGTCAATGTTTGCTACATACCAAAATCAGTACGCAAATTAATGATTTTAAATCAAATTTCTTGGATGGCAAAATATGAAAATACCCGTGTAGTTGATAAATTACTGCTTTCCATTACAGCGCAATTCAAAATTATGCTGAAGTAAGCAGTTTACCAATGCCTCAAGAATTCTCTTTCTATGTATTTACGACGACTAACTGGGTGGGTTGGGTATTTGGTACTATTTAAAATAGTTTCAGAATTCTTTGAAAAGGACTTATCTTTCAAAGATACAATATTTAGTCTGTGTCAGACTACTGAGGATCCGAACTGCTTTAGTCACAACAGAAGCAGAGTTGTGGTTACAACAAATAACATACTACATTCAAACTTTGTATGTTGCACTGGACGACTGTAGGGATGTAGGTTTGTTTTAAATTGAACAGGGGAGTCACCTGTCGCTGTTATCGGAAAACAAAAACTGCATAACATGGTTGCCATATAAAAGAACCGTTAGGTGGGGTTATAGTCTTTGGTAACACAGAACGAAAAGATGTATCTCAAATATTGCAGTTGTAGTCGTACAAAACTTGCAAAATCGTGCAACATGTTTCACGTATAACTTAATAGATTTGAGTACACCCATGGTTTTTGTTTACTTATTGAATTTTAACGAAATTTGTTGTTGTTCTGGGACTAAAAGTCCAGTCTTTGCATATTAGTAGCTTCTATACTTGAAGATCTCTATTTTTTAAGAATTCAAGGCTGACGACTCACCAACATCTAAGAATAGCACAAAATTAGTTATTTTCATCAAAAACGCGTCTTTCCTCTGTTACAGTTCTTACAAATTATAGGAAGGATGTGACCAATTAGGCGCCCACGTATATAAAATCATCCGTTTCTCCGGTTTAAAATAGAATTGGAATTAATGACATTTAAATTACGTGTGGTCGTGGCTCGTTGAGAAATTGATAATTTACATTCACGAGATTGCAATATCAGGAAACGATTAATACTATAATAATGTTCTTGTGAAAAGTTGTTGTTTATGGTTGGAAGAATAAAAAACTATTAATTATAGAAATATTATTGAATTTTATATCTGATCATTTAATTTAATTTTTTTCCTTAATTAGTTTGGAAAAGGAAATGACACCGAAATAAAGTTGAACGGACGTTTCTCCTAAAATTTATATTCATATAACTAAATTTTACAATTCCTCCTATCTAGAAGTTGTTTGGACCCTATTACTGCAAAAGGAAAATAAGCGAGTCCCATCCGATGTGATAAGTTGTTTGTCAGTTTTACTGTAATAAAATATTAGCTTGTTTTAGAAGTTTGCGAAATTTTAAAATAAATTTGAGGATGTATGTCAACTCTGACATATCTTCAAATATATTAAACACTATAATGACCAGTCTTAAAATTTGGCAGGTAAAATATCACCTTCTAAATTCCTCTTGCTTAGGCATCTTCATAAATTCTTCTTAATAATTCTCTTTAAGGCCATTTTCAGAGTTACAGATTAAACATGATTTTAATAGACCAATTCAGTGATCTCTAGTTGAGGGTCGAATTAATTTATTGCATCATTAAACTATAATACAGTGCTTTAATTTGTTAGAAGTAATTAGAATAATATCCTAGCAAGCAAAGTGATTAATTTCTTTCTTGGTAGGGGTTATATTCATTTGTAATAACATTGAAATAAACAAAAAAATTCAGACCGATATTTAATTAAAGTTTTTAACGCTTAGAACAGCGTGCAGCAGTTTAGCAGATTTCGTACCTTTTACCATGACTTCATCTTCTTGGTATTTGTGCTTCATATAACCACCAAGGTGCGTTTTTTAGGACACCGCAAAAAATGCAATAATTTGTTATTATAGTACATTAGTTGTTAACAAGATAAACTTTTATCTTTATTATTTATGAAAGTAGGTGACATTCGTTATATTTTTGTAATTTTTAAAACCTACTATGTAAAATATTTAATAGGCGCAAACAGGACGTTTCAGAAATATACAGCATTAAAAAGCTGTCGTGCAACCGCCACGGGACCTTCCTCGCATTTATTGAAGGTTTTGAAAATTTATTGAATATTTCGAAAATTTTAAGGAATGGTATACAATTTTATGAAAATGTAGTAACATTTTTAAAATTTTTGGAAACTTGCATAGTTCATATTTTATAACAGACGTTTTTTGAAAAATTGGAAAATGTTACTTTTGCAAATATTTTTTGAAAATTTTTTACCGGGTGATCATTTTCAATCGTAGGACAAAAGCATTGCATTTTACCTATTTCTAAATTCCTTGTTCGCAGTTCTACCTACAATATTGGTGATTTTACCAATCGAAAGAGGATAATAATTATACGCCAAGTAAAATAAAAATTTATTAAATAATAACGTTTTAATGAAATATATTTAAATAATATTATTACTTTTTGGTCGTGAAAAACACGACTATTCTCTTGATAATGACATTTTAAATTTGACTGTTGTCATTTAAAATGAAAAATGTAACATTTACTTTTTTAATTTCCGAACTTTGTTTGAACTCAAGCATAAAATTGAATAATAAAAGAATAAATGTAATTATTTAATTTATTTACTATTTTAATAAAAAATTAGCAAAACAAAAACAAATAACAAAACAGTCAAATTTAAAATGTCATTCTCACGGATAGTCATATTTTTGAAGACTAAAAAGGAATAATATGTAAATATTTTTTATTAAAATTTAATAATTAAATGTATATTATTCATTTTAAATGACGAAAAATAGTATCCTCTTTCGATTGGTATCGCTACCAATCTTGTAGGTTTAATTGGGCAAGAAGAATTTGGAAATAGGTAAAATTCAATGCTTTTGTCGTATTTCCGACATTGAAAATGATTACTCGGTATATTGTTAATTTTGAAAATTTTAATAATTCCGAAACTGAAATTTTTGTTTATTTTAAAAATTTTTAATTTCTTGAAAAAATAGATTTTTGAAATTTAGGTTAAAATTTTGAAACATTCAGTTTTGAAATCTTTTTAAACACTTTAGAAAAATGTTTAGAAATTATTAGAAATTTTAACAATTTTTGAAGATTTGGTTTATCCGAAATTGTTCAAAACTTGTTTAAAAAGTTTGAAAACGAAAATGTTAAAAATTTAAAATATTTTGAAAATTTCGAAATTTTAAAAATTTTTGAATTTTTTTATTTTGAAGTATTTAAATACGAGGGTGGTTTGATAATTAAAGCAAACAAAAAAGAAAACATTTATTTAGATTATAATGTATTATTTTTTCAACATAATCTCCTTTTAGCTCAACACGTGTAGCCCAACGATGTTCGAGAACCATTATACCATTTTGATAGAATGATTTATCCTACTCTTCAAAATAGACATTCGCAGTATCGATCACTTCACTATCACCAGAAAATTTTATTCTTCCGAGCCATTTCTTTAGGTTTGTAAACAGAGGGAAGTCGCTGGTGGGGGGGGGGGGCGATCTGGAGAGTTAAGCGAATGCGGTAGCAACTCCAACCGCAATTCGTATATTTTGGCCATTGCAACTGCCGAGGTGTGAACTGGTGCATTGTCGTGATGAAATAGCACTTTTGTCTTGGCCAAATGCCAATGCTTGATTTCATCACTCAGACGTTGCAATAAATTGGTCTAATTAATACTGGCTGGTGATTTCTTTACCTTTTGGAAGTTAATCAATCAGGATTACTCCTTTCGTATCCCAAAAAACTTAACGCCACGACCTTCCCTGTAGGTGGAACCGACTTTGCCTTCTTTGGTGCATTGTTTTGACCGTTCCTGCGTCTCAGGTGTGTAATGATGCACCCAAGTCTCATCAATTGTTATGAAACGTCGGAAACATTCGTTCGAGCTTCGCTTGAAACGCTGCAAACTCTCGCATGAAAGCACGTTTTTGGTTCAATGTCCAAATTTTGAAAATTTCTACAATTTAAAATTAAAATACTTTCCAATTTTTCAAAAATTTTAAAATTTGTTACTAACCTGTAAAATCCTCAGAACCGTTTAAATTTTAAAATCAAAATTTTTAACAACATTTTCAAAAATCTCCAGAAGTTTCAAGTTTAAAATTTTTCAGTTTCAAAAAAATTTTATTTTCCAAAAATTGTACCAAATTTTCAAAATTTACTATACAGACAGATTTTCAAAAATGTTGAAAAATTAAAAAGATTTTCTTATAATTTCCAAAATCTCCACAAAATTTTCAAAATCGTGAACAAAAATTACACAATTTATCAACATTTTCTGGAATGTTAAAATTTGCAAAATATTCATCTTCAGCTTCTTAAACATTTCCAAAATGTTGATAAACTCAAAATTTCCAAAAATTATCAGATATTTTTAAAAGGTTTTAAAATCTTCAAAATTTGCATTTTTACAAATATTCAACGAACGGGGATGGTTTGACAATCAAGGTAAATGACATATAGATACAGCGCTATTAATAAAATTCCTTATCTGCCATGTTATTTCATTCTGCAAACAAGCAAATGTCAAATTTCAGTTCGGTCTGTTGCTTAGCTTGTGTTTGGCAGTTCGCTAAGGAAGCCGTTTTTAGTTATTTTTGTAAAATGGAACAAAAGGAAGTTCGTGCCGTCACATAATTCTATTTTTTGAAAAGGAAAACGGCTACCCAAATCAAAGCAAAGTTAGACGCTGTTCTTGGCGAATTTACACCGTCGTCGTTTAAAACCCTTCACACATGGGTTGCCGATTTTAAACGTGGTCGAACGAGCTGCAAAGACGAACACCGCAGTGGACTCCCCATTGATGTGACAACCAAAGAAACGATCGGAAACATCCACAAACTCGTCTTGACCGACCGCCAATTGAAAATTGGAGGTATACCAGAGATAGTGAGCATCTCAACTGAACGTGTGCTCAATCACGTCTTACACGAACATTTTTATATGAGAAAGCGCGCAATGGGTAGCGCGTTTGCGCACATTGGACTAAAAACATGTTTGAGTGGATGTTTGGCGACTGGGCGCCATTTTGAATTTTTTTTAAATAGAAAGGGGGGTCGAGTGACACCTCATTTGAAAGGTCTTTTAGTTCTGCGTCTGATCTTAGAGTTTCAAAGTAAAATATTTAGTCATAACAAAATGGCGGATTTTAAACAAATGATCTCATTCAATTCAAAATTGTTTTGATTGACGGTGCGCCGCCTCATTATTATAGGCCTGTTTCTGACTTTCTCAACGGACATTTTCTTGAAAGATGGATTGGTAGGCGGGGGTTACTTTATAGACACAGTGTATAGACACGCATAGAGACAGACAGACAGATAGACATACACGCAGAAACCATTGCGAAATTTTGTTCTTCGGTATTCTTGGTTCCTAAAACATATCCGTTAAAATCTGACGAAATTTTGACAATAACAATACCTAGGGAGGAAGGTAAAAAGCACATTTTTCGTTGCCTGTTACTAACAAATATTCTGATTCTGTTTTACTTCTGTCTTAAACCGTTGTGCATTTATCTTGTGTTAAATGTCAGTACGCTTAAAATGGAAAATCTGCCAATAATTAAGTGTTTTGCAAAAGCGCCACTTAAAATCTCCATAACGCTTTTGGCCATTTATTGTACCTGATATTACTACATTCCGTTTTTATTAACCATAGTAGCAGGCTTGCCATTATAATATGTATTTAGGTGTTAATAATAATATCCATGCAGGTACGGTATTTCGTTCACCGTATATAGTTGTTTTGTTTTAGGTAAAAGTACTGGCCGACTTTTATGGTGATACTGTTTATTATTCATAATTAACTGCACACTGATGCAATTGCATTAGTCACGTGATGTTATTTCTTATAATTAAGGAACCTTAAAATATCCTCCGCTTTGAAGTTGCCGGTAATAAATTTCTTAACGTGGTATTGCTTTGTCAGCGTCGGAGGTTGCAGGCGTTACTAATTATAATTGATGACAAGTTACATGCGCTTCAATTTTTATAATAAAGCGAAATATGTATGTGCTTACCATAGAACGCTATATGATTATTAACAAGCCAAGTAATAAATTAATTCCTTGCTTGTATTAATTTGTTTCTGTTGTTGGCACATTACCAATTTAAGCTGTACTTTTTAAATTTTAAGTTTTTGTAAAAAATGATTTAAATTGAATATCATTTATCAAAGAGCTAATTATCTCGGTATGCTAGTGCAGGTGTGAAGACGATCCAAATTGTTTTTATAGGTTTGGATACAATTCAAGAATCGTTAATGACACACGAGAAAAGACCTTGAGATGAGTAATCGCTGGAAAAATAGATCAAGATCATTGTTAAAATAGATTTACCTAACATTTTATTATATTTTCACTACAGCCACGATTGCATCAAAATAGTGTTGCTTTGAGAGATTGTCTATTGTCACTATTACAATTTACTTTCGGCTTAGACCGCGTCGTCATGTGGGAACTACACCCAGCATAATCAGGTAAGGACCGGCCTGTAGCTTGTCTGCCTTTACAAGCATTTGCTCTAGAAGTTTGAGCAATATCTGTTCGTAGGCCCTGCCTGCCTAAACAGAGCCGTGCGCTTAGATTATTTAAACCTTGGGGCGGACAAGGATTTAATCTTAATGTATTTTGTTTGCCAGGACAATAATACTTAATCGGCTTGTGCCTGTTAGCTGTTTGTGAACCCATACAAACTAACGTTTCGCAAGGCACTGCAGCTTGCATCTTCTGAGTGAATAAAACACTGAATTCAAATCCGGGACGCGGAGGTATTTAAACCTCTTTGAGTCAATCGGGCAGAACGGCGGAGTTCTGGTTAGCTGTAACCGTTGGGCAAAGACGGATCCGGTGGAGCGTGATCGTGAGATCGATGATGCATATGAGTCCTTAGAGGATAAACTACTGAAGTCCAAGCTTTACTGAGTCTAAAACCATCCTCCCTGTTTATGTTGTTAGGTTGTTTCTCAATTTCAAGTGCTTCACGTATGATACGAGGGAAATAATGAGGTACTCTGGTCTAAGCCAAAAATAAATTGTAATATTGACAGTTTAATAATCGCGAAATCTTTAAAAGATATAGATTGTCTATTGTTTCAGCTCTTGAGCAAAATTTTGGGAATGACAACGCAAAAGCTTAATTTATCCAAAAGCAATATTAAAGTAGGTATTACTTTTATCAATATTTTTTATATAGTGTCATACCCGTCTACCGTCAATAGTTGTGTGTTAGCGCATGTTAAGTGACACACATGCACAGAGGACCTACAGTTTAACGAGGGCTCCGAACCACAGGAAGTATAGTTGTACTACTGCTCCAAAGAAAGCATTACTAGGGCGTTGTGCCTATCGCTGGTTTCCGTTGCTTTGCAAGGGAGAAGCGGGCTAATGATCTAAATTGCGCGTCACCCGGAATTGAACCGGGGAAACTTCAGTAGCACTCCAGCGCTTTAACCACTACTCTACGCTCACTCTATCTCTTTGTCGATTGCAAAACAGTAATTAGAAGGACATTTTCAATAATCTTTACGGAAAAAAAGAAAGTTCGGTGTTGGTTCATTCTACTGTGAAGGAGCGAGCCGCTATAGGGGTGTTTCGGACCACGCACTCGAGTCCTACGCCCCTCTTCAGCCAAGAAAGGATGTCAAGGGTGGGTTAGAGTTAGTAATGTCCCAGTATTTACTTTTGGCCTCGGAAAACCGCGGAAAAATCCTGCGGTAGGACAATCGGTCGGGCCGGAGAATCGAATCCAGGCCCCGGTAAAAACATCCCCTGGAACAAAAACATCCCCGGTAAAAACATTCCCGGAAAAAACAGCCTTGATTCAAAATACCTTTAAAAACAGACAATAAGCATCTCAAAAGCCCAAAATCCTAAAGCTAAATCAAGCCGAAGATCTGCCTTTAATAAGCGGATTTTCTCTACACAATAAAACTTGGATTTAGCTGATAATTAATTAATTGAATTGGATTACTCAAGCAGTAGTGCTAGTAGATCCTACTGTACACTCTACATGTATAGTTAAGGAGTGCGCTATTTTTTTTATATAAAAAAGCTTTTAATCACAAGTATAAGAGCTGCGAAAAATTATTTCAAGCGAAATGCGTACAAAATGCTAAAAGTGCGCGTGGAGGTTTTGGACTTTGCAGGAAAGCTTCTGAATGAAAAAAAAAAGGATTTTATAATCAGTGTTAACTATACCAATTAACATTAGTGTCACGGTAATCCAAATTTGGATTTAGATACGGAATTCAAAATCGGATTGAAGTATAAAATCCGAGTTCGAATTGAATGACGAAACCGAAAACTGGATCTGTTGAACAATTTGAAATTCGCTTTCAGTATAGAATCCGCAATCCGAACTAACAAAAATTCTGAGCAACTCTGAGTACTGAACTTTTCGGTATTTTAATATGTTCGTTTATAAAAAGCTCGAATTCTGTTGCCAGTTATAGAAACGAGTAACGACAATTAATATCTTTCTTCGGGTAATACAAAATTATTGCATTGCACTAATGGTCTTAAACACGGATCGCTTGAAGAATGCGAAATCCGGATCCAGAAAACAATCCGGATTTGAACTATAAAATCCGAAATCAGAATTGAACGAAAAAATTTAAACCCGAATCAGTGGAAAATTACAGATTAGAGTATAATTTCGGAAACTCTAAAAAAAAGTGATAGATCTAATAACCGGATTTTTGATCTTTTAGAATGTTCGTGTGAAGCCCATAATTCAAAATTCGCATTGAGCGAAATATCCAAAACCCAATTTAAGTGATTAAAATCTTAAATTCGAATCTGAGTAGTTTTTAAAAACGAAATTTAAAAAAAACGGATTAAATCAAAAAATTGGATTTTTTGAACGTTTTGTGTATTCTTGTACATAAACGCGGGATTCCGTTGCCAGGGAAAAAGAGACTTTAAAGAAAACAGTTAGAGAAAATTGCCATACTATAAACAACGGCATAAAAATCCAACGTTATAGATCATAAAAATAATAATTTATTGTAAATAGAACAATTATTAACTTCAACAGCTTTTTATTTTAGCTTTATACGTATTTCAACGTGTTTACACGTCATTATCAAAAGCAAGATTAAAAGTAATCAGTTGGTGTTGCTATAGGAACAATAAATATTAATAAATTAATCTTGGTTTTCTCTATCTACGTCCAGATGCCTTGATTTCTCATTCCAAAACGTCCAATAACAGTGAATTTAAGACATCAATTTGCTCATTCATTAACGGTGCAGTTTTTAAATGTTAGTGAATTTCAAATGCTTCTAGTATATATAAGTGTAAAAATTTTGTAGTGTTATTAGATGTCATTGAACGATTGTGTTCTAATAAGTGTTTAGCGTAATTCGATTTATGGGGGTGTTTATACTTGTAACAATATTATTCTACAGGGAGATCTCAGACAAATACTTTGAAAGAACACCAAAGAACATCGAATTAAAATGTTAGGAAATGGCCCTGGAAGTTTAAAATTGCGTTTGCCTCTTAAAAATACAATTGGCTGTTATGTAATACCTGTAAATGGCAATTTCTAAACTTAAAAAGTAAATATTTGACACACATAGATTTTTAAAGATTAAAATCCAGCAAGTGTAAGAGTTTTTAGATCTAACTAACGTTTACTTATCTTGTTATCTTGAAAAAATAATCTAGTGCAACTACTGCGAGTTATTGACAAAAATGTGATTAGACTGATCTTGATCTACCTTCGGGAGGCTGATTAATTGAAGAATTGAATATCAGACCATTCAATAACATCCCAATCAAAATCAAATAATGTAAGAAATATTTTGTAAACAAAAAAATGCAGTTAGAACCTGACTTAAAAAAATCATTGTTTGTTAATTTTGTATTGGCTTAGCTACCTCTTTGCCTCTTTCAATTTTTTTAATTTTTGTTTAATTTCTGATATTTCTGTTTTCTGGGTAAACGTTTTATTCTTAAAATCACTTTGGTTCTAAATCAATTCGCACAAAATTATTCTTCTGACTCAGCTCGGCATTAAAACAATACGCGTAGGTGTTTTTAATTTGCATACTCGTAGATGACGTGAATAAAGTAGTGTGTGAAATTTTAAACTCGACTTGGAAAACTGTGTACTCGGACACAAACCAAGATTTATTGGTCTGTTGTTCAAGTACCCTGTAAAGCTACAAAAATCAACTACTGAGTAAGTGTGTAGGAGGTCTCGAACGCAGTTTTTGTCACTTACCAATGACATAGTATTTTCTTTAGGTGAGTGGAGGTTAACGTAGTAAGGAACATGTTTCCACTGCGATTTAAGGTAAAAACAACCATATTGCAATTGTGTTGGTAGAGCAGCTTAAACAGAATTTTGGGAAGGGTATTTTAAAACTGTGTTGCAAACATGTAAAGCCAACAATTAGTTATAATTTTATTTCAGACCCCGTTGCGAATACCTGTTAATACATAAATTGTAATTCTTGACGTTAGCGATGTTACCAAACCAAAAATATGTAGAAAACTCTACTGCATTTATTTCAATTTATGTATGCGCACGTTTCGCAATACATGTGTAGGTATCTGGCGATGCTCATAATATTTAATTAAAATAAATTTAAATTCTTTACGCATTTATGTGCAGTAATGTAAAAAGAGTTGGTTATTTTCATTAATATTGCGAAATTGTATAATGTACACTGTACAGTGTGCGCTGCATAACTTTTCTTGATTGGTTTCAGTTACCTTTTATAAGCCGACCGCTGGCATTTATTATCATTGATCGTATAACTTTTCATTATTTTTTTCTTTCGGCGGATAATTTCTTTCATATGGTAAAAAGTATTAAATAAATTGTTTTTTAAAACCATTTTATGTTTTTATGGTTACTATAGTGCAATTTTAAATGTAATAATTCTCTTCACATTTCTTACCGTTATTATTGTTCGATCTCAACTCAGGCTTCTTAATTAGATTATTATTAATTGTTTTCACAAGGTTTAGGTACCTATTTGTGATTACCGTCTCGAGTGTTTCCCACATAAGTGTGAAAAATTACAAAACGACTGATGGCGAGTTCTGGAATCACACGAGTGTGGGAAACACGCTTCTCTAACGCGTTATGAACACCTTTTTTTCTACTGGTGTGCTTTATTAAGTCATAATTTTAGTGGTTTTTTTTGGTTTTGATCTGACATTTTTTAAAAGAAATTTAGTAATAATTTTCACTTTTACATTTTATACTGGGCTGCCATGAAGCTTTAAACCTCTGTTGGTTGCTGTGGTTTCAAAAAAACCACTGCAAGAAAAATCAGTTTGATTACTTCCCGCACGGCGTGGGGGAAGTAGTGACTTCCCGCACTCGTTTTGCGTTTGGAAAATGCTATTTCCCACTAAAAAAAATTATTTTTTTGTGGACTTTGTTAGAAAGTTGTCTTTTCGACTCTCATTTTGTGGTTGAAAGTTGACAATTGCCGCTTAGCAGGAATAAAAGTTACTTTTTCTCCCGCCACCGGCGCCGGAAGGGAAAGTAATTTTGCTCCCGCTTTAAAATGCGAATCTTGGTTACGCTTTGTTTATTTTACTTGGATACGTCCTATATACCATGGCAGGGTTCCCACTGACCCTGGATAACCTGGAAGTCATGGAAAAGTCAGGGAATTAAAATTTTAACCTGGAAGTCATGGATTTTATGCAAAATTTGGCAAATGTCTTGATTTTTCTCTTGATTTACAGTAAAAAAACCTGATTTTCCTGCAGTGGTGTTAACATAATTTTAAAAGATTAAAAATTTTCCGATTGAATTTTTAAAACTGCCGCTTATAAAACAATTGCTGCTAAAGGTTTTTAGAATATATTGAGGTACTTTTCTTACCCTTGTTAAATTCCAAGGAACGTAATATGGCTTATGATTAGGTGCAAGTGAGACCGCTACATACCGTCTTGTGAATTGATAAAAAACGCATAAACGTGATTATTTTTGCGTCCCTAATTTTATTGATTTTTTTTGTCGAAAGTCATGGGTAAGTATGATTTTTGGTCATGGATATCCTGGAAAAGTCATGGATTCTAATTCTTGATAGTTAGTGGGAACCCTGCATGGTTACCGTGGGTAACAAACGCATCTTGCTTGCAAAAGTCAATTTTTACACAACTGTCAAATTAAATAATTTAATTTAGATTAACTTTAAAATGAAAAAATTAATTTTAAAATTTTTCCCTTGTGTGCTTCATTTCACTCGTTTACGGATCAAATAAACTACACCTGCGGTAAAAAAAAGTATCACTTTCTTCCCTTGTTACACAAATAACTATTTTCCCGTACCGACAATGTATAACACTTAATTATGAAACTCAATAGTGTCACATTCCTATGGAAATAATAGTAATACAGATTGATAGCAGCAGGCATAGATAACTTAGGAAATAAAAATAATTAAAACAAAATTCTGATCATAGTTCTGATAACAAATGTCAAATTTCACAAATATTTTCTTATTAGTTTAATTGCTGATTGCAAAGGGAAAAATTGCTGCTGCTAGTGGGAAAAATATAATAAGTAACACGTACGTAATGTAAAGATATAACTTTCTTGGAAGGTAATATCGGCTCCGCCTCGGTTTATATTACCCTTCCTCGAATGTCCTTACATCCTTTCTAGCTTAAATAAGTATGTATGTGAGAACGCTATTATTTTTATTTTATTCGTTGAAAATGTTTCGCCAAGTTTTGTCAGTTAAAAATTATAGTTATTGTCTAATTTGAGAAAATAGAAATTTCCTCGAAAGCTACTTGTAGTAATAGATTTCTTTGTATAATCTGTAAATTATATTATTTCTGAAAATTAAAAATTCCATGTGTTGTATGTGTACAGAGTTTATTCGCCACCGGTTTTTGTCGCGCTTCGATACCGTCTTTGGCGTTCGATTGTTGCTAACAATCAAAATTTGTTGCGATACGGTTTCTTTTACTAACTAATATTGGTGATTTTCTTTTCAAACTTATGTACCTTCTACACATATAATTTATATTTAAATACGCCAGGATTAAGTTACTTTTGTAAAGTTTAGCATAAGCCTGGATGGTTAGAAGAATCGTATTCGAATCACAATTGACGAAAATAGTTTTCCCAGTTTTGCTAATTATGGCCGAAAAAGTCACAAAATAATTACATTAATACATTATACAAGGTCACTGTTATGTATGGCACTAGCGCTCTCCTGCTAAAACTTTTGCCGAGGTATACACAGGAAATACACATCTATATTGCGAATTTTTTAGGGAAACTTTTTTGCCGGCAGGAGTAACCACGCGAATCCGAGACAAAAGTGGTGCAACAGAAGTAATGGGACGGAAGTGAGGTCGCCTAGATGTAAACTAAACTGATCAATATTCAGTTGTGCCAGCACAGAAACACAATTCTAAACGAGTGTATTTTGTTACTGTGCTTATATACTCTATGCCTAATAACAGCACATCTAGGGAGAGATATGGTTTATAATATATTTGATTGAAAATTGGATTACCTCCGAACAATATATCCTTCCTACAAAAACAAAGATTTTATCATTTTCAATTTAGTTATTGACATTCGAAACATTAATAACATTTGTATATGAAAATAAATTAGTAATTTATAAAATTACAAGGTTTCCAATTTCGCTTTGCCATAAAAACTTTTCTGCGTTAATAGATCATACCAACACATTCTTGTTAAGCACGTTACCGTACTTTTTTATTAATAAAAAAATGACCAAATTGATTATTTTCAAATTAAGCGTTTTTTAACAAATATAACGTAATATCACAGTATACTTATTCATACAGTAGCGAAAGTAAAGGTCATTTATGGTAATTATAGCACCAAGCGGCGAACAAGTTATACTAAAGTCTGACAGCTAACGGTAGTAGTGTTTCTCTGCCGTTTGAACGTTATAAGAACAATTTTCAAGTTGTTTGCCAGTGTTTTTATAAAAATTTGATTAGTGATATACCAATCTATGATGAGAGTCTCGAAAGGGAGCGCATGTTCCGCCGTGAACTGCAAAAACAACAAAAGAAAGAATCCTAATCTTAGTTTTTTTTTACATTTCCCAAAGATCCAAAAAGATAATAAATTCTGATAAATATTAATACAATAAAGTTTGACTTTCTTGTCGTTCTAGATCAAAACAGTGGGTTGTAAACTGTAGACGTGAAGATTTACGTGAAAAGGAGGTGAAATATTTGAATAAAAACAGCACTTGTGTACGCTGCATTTTGAAGATTCGCAGTTTATAAATGTTAATAAATCATATTACTGGCATTATCTTCGTTTTATTTAAAAACCATTATATAATGTGACTCGTAATTTTCTGTTTTGCTTATTAAAAATATGGTAACAACAACGAACTTGATTGTAATTTAAAACCCGCCATAATTTAAACGATAGTTTAACTTGTCGACCGCTTGGAGCGCCACTAGTTACAGCTTACCAGGCGTTGTGTGGGCGGGCGCTTTCGCTACTGTGTAAATGTAAGTAAGTATACTGTGGTAATATCTCAAGAAGCACTTGGCATATCGACTTTATTTCTTTTTGTTTATTTATAAGCGGATGCATCAGCGCTGGCTATGATCTCATATTAATTTACGAAAAGAATATTTGTCTAAAGAAACTACCAATATGACTTTTTGCTTTCGATGTAGTGAAATTTACACTAAGCGAAAAAATTTTTTATTTTTAGTATTTAACATATACATGCAGCGAACAAAATTAGGAATAAACTTTGGGAAAAAGTTTACAGCAAAACATAGATATTTGGCCATGATTTTGATGGTATGATTTTCTTATCGAATCGCTGCGCACTCTGTGCCGCATCGTAGGTGTAAACCTTGATAGTGCTTGAATTTTTTAAAGATAATGCGTTATTTTGATTTATTTTAATAGGTCGTGTGAGGTATCACTATAAGGTTAAATGTAATAAACCGCTTTATAAAGAAAAAAAAAATAAGCTTTACAATGATAACGACCTATAGTGCTATTGAAATTGCATTATCTATAAAAATGTGAAAATTAAAATAATTTAAAAACATGTCACAATATTCCTACGTTTTTTCTGTTTATACCTGCAATACCAAGTTTCTAGAACCGTTTTAGCAGGAGAGCATTGGTTCCATACAGAATAGGGACCCTGTATAACTGGATAGCGCTGATTCATCATCATTGGTTACGTTGCGAGCCGCAATTATTATTTTTGCTCCGGGCGCAAGAATATTTTATGTTATACATGGCCCGGTAAAGTCCCTTCTGGGGCCGCAAATGTTTATTTTACGAAATAAGACATCCATATTAGTTGATTAATTCCAAAGAATCGGTAGAGAATTGCAACATTTTATTATATTCAAGTGTACTGCCGTAAACATGTGATCGGCGTTTTCACCTTGCTCGCTATAAGGATTACAGCTAACTAAAGCATTTATCGTGCATGATAAGATTCCTAGCGTTTACACGCTACTCAGCACAGCTAGTCTATTTTTTGTTAAGCTTGTGAAAAATATTACGCAAAGCGAAGCATATACTCTAAGGCCCGCCGCTTTTATGAACAAATAGACAAGCGCGCCTGTGTGTGTGTAGAGAAGTCCCATCCAGCTGTTACATCTGTACGTTCTCGATTTATAACACTGTCTTGTCACGACAAAGCTGGTATCTGGATTTCGTTTTGAAAACATGAAATGTAAATGTTTTTAAAATATGAGAAAGTCGAGGCGAAGTGTTGGCCAATTTTATAATGGCATAATTTTCTCTATTCAATGATATAACACTTATATGTAGTTGGATGTTGCAAAAGAATAAAATAAATGTTATTTAATGTTTTTCCTCAAAGCCGATAGGAAAAATATATGCCGCCAAGTACTGCATGAAAGAATCGTTTAATTTTAAATAGCATAAATAACTAGTTTTAACTTTACTCGTTTTAAGTCACGTTATTATTTAGTTACTTAAATTAAATCACAGCTTTTATTTTGTGGTCAAATAACTCTAATTTAAAAAGTTTCTCTGGTAACAGTTCAGGACAACTTCGTTATAAAATGTATTTGTCTCTATCAATTACTTTAAGACAAACCAAGACAAAAAACCTCCAACGTCATGTAAAACTAGTAAAATTGCAACTTATAATAATAATAACCCAATGGCAGAATTTCTATTAACATAGAGGCAGAACTTTAAAATACGTTCGGTCTAGGACGTTTTGTCGTCGCCGTCAGTCGTTTTGCCGTCGGCGTTCCGCCGTCGCCGTTTCGCCGTCAACCCAATGTACAATGTTTCCCAAAAAGTATGCAACGAATGGGAAAGTTTTTTATGATTAATTGCTCTAAAAATTTTACTCTTTATATAAATTATAATTACATATTTAATAATTTTATTATTTACGTAACCTAACCTAACCTAAGAAAAATAAAATCAAAAATTCAACATAAAGCGCATAAATGCATTTATTAACTAACCAATTAATTACCATATTACAATAATGCCCAAATATTTTAACTAAAGACAATTGTTTAACAGCTTCGCACAGAACACTTAATGTTATAAATGGTTTTTGATATTTGAAGAAATCTGTAAAATTATGAACTGGAAGAGGTCGAAACAAGACATTTTTGACGACGAAACGGGGATGGCGAAACGGCCGACGTCGAAACGTCGACGGCGAAACATCGACGTCGAAACGGCGACGGCGAAACGTCCCATTCCGTATTTAAAAACGCAAAATGATACAATTTATTGCTGCCATGACGTCATGACGGATAAATTTGTTGTTATTTAACAATTATTTGTAGTTACTTATCACCTTGTACTGGAGTAATTTTTTGAATACATGAATCTGCCCTAGAAGCAGTATGCGGAACATTTTCGCCGACCCTGTGTAATATTTCTGATGAAATCAATGTATTTGTTCAATGATACTTTTAAACAAAGCATCTATTATTTCTATCATAACTATAAAGCCAAATACCGTAGAATTGCTTTTATATGCTGTACTCTGGATAAACACATTATTTTTTTTATTTAGCACGTTTCTTTATCTGCAATTATATCGTTTACTGATTAAGTAAATGTCTAGAATAGAACGGAAACGGGCCCATACGAGCCTGGGAATTGTATGTGTATAAATAGGTCATAATAAACAGCACTTTGATAATGTTATCGTTAGTTGTATTGCATTGTTAAAATAGCAAGGAGTCTAGATAACATTTATTGTTCTACTTTAGGGTGGTCAGATCAGTATTTCGGAAAAAAGTAAACGGCGAAATAAAAAATTATTTAATTTATATATACCATTATTAACAAAGAGGTTAATTTTTTATAGGACATTAGAGGGCAGTACTGTTGTAATTTTACTGATATGATTCTATAGGACAGTTTTATATACACTTTGTCTGTAAAGTACCCCCCCCCCCTCCCCAACTAACTTTTGAACGACTTGACATTTTACCACAAAATTTAATGTGCTGTAATGGGAAATTAAATACTATTTTTCGGCCTATATTAAAATTTTGTATCATCCAAAATGGCGACTAGGCACCATTTTGAATTTTTTTTAATGGAAAGGGGGGTCGAGTGACACCTCATTGGAAAGGTCTTTTAGTTCTGCGTCTGATCCTAGGGTTTCAAAGAAAAATATTCAGCCATAACAAAATGACAATGTTTGAAGATAAAGAAGTCTATTTAAAAAAACTAACAATTAAGCAAAAAGTGTTCGAAATGTTCACCATTCACTTCTTGGCACATAAAAAGTCGGTTATGAAATTCCTGCCTTACATTTTCATAAGTTTTTGGAGTGATATTTCTGCAAACTTCTGTAATGCGTTGCTCCAGTTCTTCAATTGTTTCCGAACGGGTTCTGTACACTTTCGATTTCAGATATTCCCATAGAAAAAAATCTAAGGAAGTTAAATCTGGGAAGCGAGCCGGCTATTGTACAAGCTCCCGCCTACCAATCCATCTTCCAAGAAAATGTCCGTTGAGATAGTCAGAAACAGGCCTATAATAATGAGGCGGCGCACCGTCTTGTTGGAACATAACGTTTTCAATATTATTTCCAGCCACGTGCGATATTTCTGAGGAAAATTTTGTCCTGCAAATGAAAAAGTGGACTACTGGATAAAAAAATCAAAACAATTTTGTGTTGAGTGAGTCTATTTGTTTAAAATCCGCCATTTTGTTATGACTAAATATTTTTCTTTGAAACTGTAGGATCAGACGTAGAACTAAAAGGCCTTCCAAATGAGGTGTCGATCGACCCCCCTTTTTATTTAAAAAAATTTTAAAATGGCGCCCAGTCGCCATTTTGAATGATACAACATTTAATATTTGGCTAAAAAATAGTATTTCATTTCCCATTAAAGCACACCAAATGTTGTGGTAAAATATCAAGTCGTTCAAAAGTTAGTTGTGGAAGGGGGGGTTACTTTATAGACAGACGGTATAACTAGCAGAACCCGTGCTCTACTCCCCACGCTTTATATGTAACTTTTTTTAAAGAAATAATAAATAAGCTGTGTCGAGACAGCAAATTCCGAATCATTAACACAAATGTACCGAAATTCTAATTATTTTATTATTTACAGTATTGTCGGTAACTGTACTCACTTTTCGCTTAAGTTTGTCCTGTACAATAGTGTTCCTAATTGTAATGTTCACATTGGAAACCCTCGTAATTGTAGAAAATGCTGCTTGTGCTCTTGTAAATCCGTTCCCAGTTTGTGAAATATTTGTTCTTGTCCCCTATTCGAAAATAGCGCTTCTGTTTAAAGTATTTTGGTAATGCATTAGCTCAGCGAAATAAGTACAATGTTCCTATTGAACTTACGCTAAACCTGAAAATTATAATTGTTTAGTGTTCAGGCACAGGCAGTCAGCACGCCCTCATGATTTCCTCCGTTGCAGTTGTCTGTACTACAGCTGCCACGCGTCCTGTTGAAAAGCCGACTGAAATAGCTATGTAGTGCAGATGTGCATTATAATAAATAGTCGTTACTGTTGCGTGAATATGTACGGAACTCTAGGTATAAATATTGGAAAGAAATCGTGACTCTCTGCAAGTTTTTTGCCTGCTCGAAATTCCGGAAGGTAAGCCGTTGTCACGTTTAAATAATCAGTGGCGCGGCTGATCTCTTAGTTTGCTTTCCGAATGCCAGCTAAGTACCTACTATTACGTCCCAGTTATACAAACAAATAATATACACCCTGAGGAGCTTATCTCTGTGGGATAGTATAGCGGGCCACTGTGCAAAGGAATCTGTGCCTTATATTTATTTAATGGACGCATAAATATGTGGATTCTAATAGCGGGGGTTCCTCGCCGCAAAAAGTTTAGACAGGTGCACAGGATCCATCATCTATAAATATCTTATATCCAAAGGTGAAGCGGATTTCTCTGACATGCAAGAAAAAATGTTTTTTTGAGATGAACTACGGGGGTTTTCAGTTTCCATGTAAAATATACATACTTCCACAACTGCGCCAGGAATTGAACCCGGATCCGCTTGGTTGCTTAGTAGACGCTTGTCCCACGGTTCTAGCGCGTTATGTAGGAAATAAGAAATTTAACAGATAGACAATAAAAATGAAGCGATTCCTAACTTTTAGGGCCCAATGAAATTCGTTTATTCGTAATATTTCTACACTGTTCTGCAAATTTGGCACAGAGGCTTAAAAAATAAATGTAAATATCGTTTAGGTATTTTTTCATAAAGGCAGGAACAAAAGAACGGTAACAAATGAGTTAAGAAAACTCTGAATGACTTTTAAGTCATATAATATGTCTTTTTACTTGTTGTAAGAGTATTTTGAGTTATCTTGTACTTTAGCTGTTTTTTGACGTAGAATGGGGTCTTACAAATACAGAACATACAGAAGTAATTTATGGAAAAGCAACTTAAAACTCGATATGAAGCTTAACTGTCATTTAGCGTTCATTTATTTCCACTGCAATTTTTATCTTTGTTTATTCTTACCGGGCCGATAATTAAATGCATTGTCTCCAAAACGGAGCAAGCTACGTCACGGAGAAAGTTAAACTTTTTTGGTGTAAAATTGATTTTTACATCGAATTCTAATATTCGAAAAATTTCAAGCAATCTGCAAGAAAAAGTTATAATCAAAAATTAAGAGGGGGATTTTGCTATCACCAGTGCCCCTTAAGCAGCATCTTAAAAATACCTTGACGACAATATTTAAATATATGTCAAATTTGAAAAAATAATACGGCCCTAATGGTTAGTCGGTATATTTATTATAAGCGGAATCAGTACGTATCGTAATAGCCGCTAAATATAGATATTTAAAATTTTCTTTAAGTGATTTCATTGAAAGTTAGGTGTAAGCGTATTCTAATTTATACTCGTTGTGGGAATTAATTGCTTAATTAAAAGCTTTGAAATATCTCTTCTTTTTAGCGACTACTAGTAAAGTAATCGTCATGGGCGATTTTCGTAAGTGATCTCAAATTTGTGGCGACATCTAACCACTATCCAAAGAATCTTTCAGCTGAAAGAGTGTGTATGTTTACAATATGTTTGCTCTTGTCATCTTCTGTAAATTATTCATTATACCTGCTGTTATCTCTGAGGAGCTCTAAGAGTGTCATAGATTCAGTTCCAAAACCACTTTATTATTATTATAATATATTTGAATATTCGACGCTTTTATCAAATATGAGGTCTCTCGATACTCAATTGATTTCTTTCTTGATTGGTGATTACTTACTGAGTTTCAACAGTCGCTAAAGTTATTGGTGAGACGAAAGTCTAGGATGTACCCCTTAGCCTCCAAAGAAGTTTTTTTCATAAAAAAGCAACAAAACTCTGCTCTACCTTTAGTCTCGTGACTAGTGGCGGTCGTGGGGTGAAGCGAATAAAGCGCCGACTCAATTCTAGTAATTTGTATAAGCTAGTTTTATTATATTATGATTAAAGGTAATTATATGTTAATACAACTATACAAATTTATTACTAATACATATTTTCTACCAACCACGATCTCATCCAACACCACACAGTCAAGTGAAGTGAAGCAAATTATGTTATTTTCTCTACCGCTACAACAAAGTACGTGGTTACCATGACAACATATTCCCCACCGTCGCAATCTAATACTAGCGTTATGTAGATCATGACTCTATATCTACAGTGCTTCGATTTTCGCTTAGAGCCCTTTATGACTAGTTCTCAGATAACGAAGTGTCGCTGTTTCATTGTGGGCAAATCTTTATAAAACACAAATTGTTTCCTTTTTCTGTTTTATTTGAAACGCATGTATCAGCATTTGAGAACGAGGATAAAAAATAAGAATCTGTTCATGTTAAAAATAACAGCAACAAGAGAATGTTTAAAAATGTGTGGTATGAACAGCATCATTTGTTATGTGGGAGTTATTATTTAGAAAAAACTGTTTTGCTGGCCTCTATTTTATTCTGATCAGTAACAAAAATTCCGTATGAAACATACATTTTACATATCTGCTGTAG